>JAVIWB010004103.1:0-54192 GCA_031893035.1 Dermolepida albohirtum | reverse complement strand
AAATTACATCTGTGTTACTTGAACTATTAATATTGATAGATTATTTTAAGGAAAATATACATACATACGTTAAAGAAATAAAGTAAGTCTAGAAATATTGCGGTGACAGTATAGAGAAAAAATTCTTTAAATTATAAATATCTTTTTCTAAAATTCGTTCTATCCATTCAAAATTTTAAAATTTAAATTATTAATTTATTTTGTAACACTACAAAAGTAAAATTATTGTGATTAAACGTATTAGCGAATTAAATATGAGCAGATTGAATATTAGAAATATAACAAAATGTCAATTATGCAAACATATGAACTAATTGTTCGTCAACCTAATTTATTGAATTATTTTAGGAAAAATGTTTTATAACCTATTTTAATAGTAATCAAGATTTTTACCCAAAAGTGGTAATTACAATAATTTTAAACACAATATGTTAAGTTATTAGAAAAGTATTTAGTTAGTTCAAATTACAGAAATAATATGTAATCAAATTTATTCTTCTATGATTTGCCAGTTTTTTTATATTGTTTTTATTGCAAATTTTATGGGTATATTGGTATATCTCGATATTAAATTTAGGTTAACCAATATACAACATTGCGGACTTTTTAGGTTTTAATAAATTCCCAGTTTTTGTGTTATGATGAGGCGGAGAGAAGGCGTAGGCAGTATATTATGCACTTTGAATTTGTAATTTAAATAGTTCTAACTAGGTTTTAATACTTTTTGGTACGTCAAAAACAAAATCCTACATAGCGATGTCAGGTAATTTATCGTAAATATTAATAGGAAAACAGAGAATTTCGAGGGAGATGTACATACAATTGTCAATCGCACCTCATCAACGAAGCTGTCGATTACGATTTTGGGATCCCAAGTTTATGTGATCATGAATTATGTTTCAACAGAAAAAGTTAAAAAATATTGTTTAACGTTATGAATAACTTATATTAGAAATCTGTGTTAATATACACTACCTGTCATATTTATTTGCCCGCCCTTAGTTTTAACTAAAATTATTAAACTATCAAATGTGTACTGAAAATTTATTTATTGTACCAATACAATAGTATAAAATAAATATAAAATAGTTACATTTTTCTTATATATTATATATATATATATATATATATTTATCATTAATTATTATTAAATTTTGCTCTCATCAATGTGCCCACCTTTATTTTTGATAATTGCGGCAGATAACCGCGGCATCCTTTCAATTAATTTTTGCAGTGTATCTTCTGTAATTTGTGCCCAGGCTTCTTGAAGTTGGTCCCATAGTACAGTGGTGGATGATAGAGCACGTTCTCGAACCTTCCGATCCAATTCTTCCCAAAGAAGCTCTATTGGGTTCAGATCAGGACTTTGAGCTGGCCATACCATTATAGAGATTTGCCCTTGCTCTCCTAGTTGACGCAAGTAATCGCCACACAATTTAGAAGTGTGTTTCGAATCGTTGTCCTGTTGAAACACAAAGTTTTCGCCAAGAATCCTTAGTCCTGAAGGAACAGCGTTATTTTCTAAAATTTCCTTGTAGCCTTCTTTTCTTAGGATTGCTTCAATTTTGACGAGATCGCTTACAGATCTTCCACTAAAACACCCCCAAATTATTACTGAACCTCCTCCGTGTTTTACGGTGGGCGCAATACATTCCGGCAGTACTCTTTCTCCTGCGGATCTTCTTACGGATATTCGCCTTTTACTACCGAAAAGTTCAAACTTCGAATCGTCTGTCCACAACACATTATTCCACTGATCAATCGTCCAATTCTTATGTTCTTTAGCCCAATTTAGGGTGTAGTAGTGGTTTTCGCAGAGCAATTCTTCCGTATAAACCCGCTTGACTTAACCTTCTCTATACCGTGGACACACTAATTGGCTTAGCACGCGCTCTATTCATTTCAGCAGCAATTTCCTGTGCTGTTTTTCGTCTATCGCGTCTACTTATTCGTATTAGATGCCGGTCATCTGCAGATGTCGTCGCTTTGCGTCGTCCAGATCTTCTTTTGTTGGAAAATGTACCACTTTCTTCAAATTTTTTAACGTTATAATCAACGGTTCTGCGATTTAATCGTAATTCTTTTGCAATTTCGCGATTACTTTTACCCGTACGATGATAAGCAATTATCATAGCACGCACTTCAACAGATAATTCCTTCGTCTTCGGCATTGCATTAAAATATTCACAATAACTCTCTATTTCACTGTTTTCGCAACAACAGATGAACGATGACTGACATAAAATTTATTTTCCTTTTTGAATAACACATCCTACTATTGTAATTAGTTAGTACAATAACACAATATTGGTAATACCTTTCGGAAATGCAGGTAAAAGTGTTAATACTGTAGGGATTAGCCTATATAATATTTATGGTATTTTTCCAATTTATGACACCTTTACGATATATCATAAACAATTTAAGATTTTCGTAGAAATTCGTATGAAATTACTTCCACTAATAATATTGTTGAATAATTATAATACAGATTTTTCGAAAGATAATCCGTATTTCAGGAAACATAAAATTGGGGTGGGCAAATAAATATGACCGGTAGTGTATTTCGCAAGGGCTTATGTTTAAAAATCAAAATTGTAGACTGAAGTTCAAAAATCAAATTAGAATACTGTCATTTAAGTTGCATAACCTCAAATCAGAAAATTGCGAAATTTTAATTTTTGGCGTATTATAAAAATTATGATTTCCTATTGTAAAAAAACATTTATTTTATAATAAATATATCGTAATATAGCTTTATGTATTAAAAATCGTACAAAATATCCGCATATATAAACGCAAGTAAATATCGCAGTATCCATTGATAAAAGTCAACAACGTGCCGTTACCTGAAGAAAGGTGGCTGCTGTGCCCGGTTTAAAAAACCGGACCCCACCGTTCTCATCATGGCTACCGCGAACCGTAAAGCGGCGGCAAAGAATAAGAAACTGTAGCTCTTCCCCTCAAGTTATTTTAACTCAAACACCGTGTAGTTTAGTTTACTATAGGCCGTGGTCGTGGGATAATAATAGAGGCAGAGCGTCAAGGATTCCGAAATTTGTGGCAAGTGTATGTTTCTGTGTGTATGTATATATCCGTTGTGTTGCTTCGGCGAATAAAACAAAGCGGCACGATAAAATCTAGTGGCCCGCGCACCTTCATACCGTGAAGTATATACGTTTGTTTTTCAGTGCGTCCTGTCAAAAAAAAAAAAGAAAATTCATTTCGATTTTGGGGTGTTTTAAAAGGATCGTGCGCTTTCTTCAGCGATCTCATCTCTTCTGTGATAATAATGCATGTGAAACAGTTACAGAAATAATCAAAGATGTATAATTATTCGATGTGATTTATTTTCAGTTTGTGATATCGGTGTTTTCAGTGATTGTTCAGTGTTCGGCATTTGCATGTTGTATTTGAGGATTTTGGGGATTCTTAACTCGAGGAAATCGCCGGCAAGAATGTAGTGTAAGGTAGGTTTTTGATGAGGGAAAGATGCGGTAAAAGTATCTGCATGTTTTCACGTATCCAACGTGTCAGCAACATGAATTTTACGCGATCAGAATTCATTGAATGGTATTTGGTATTCTCATAACCTAAGTTCGATCAAAATGTTTATTTTTTTTGTCTTTCCTTGAATGAATTTTAAGAAACCCTTTCAAAAACAATTATACGGTTATTTTAATGTAAATTAATATAGTTACTTGGTTAACAATTTATTTATTTTTACCTATACGTACACATGTTCAAAATATATTTTTAAATCTTTATTTTAAACGTATGTTACTTAAATTATTTCGTTCAATTCGTTGAAACAATCCGTCTTCACGTCTACGTTAAACACATTGAGGTCACATGTTTTAGGATCGCTGTGTTTACCGTCGACAGTTTCTAAAGTGTTTTTTGTCTAACCCGGTCGATCCAGGTGAGGTCTACAACTCCATAAACTTCAGGTTTAATTCCTCTCGTGGTGTTATTTATGATGACAGTTTTGCGATCATGATATAGAATTGCTTTGTCAGTCTGCTTTGAATAAAATAGTAACGATTGGAAAGAAATTGTTCTTGGAATGCCGGAGTGACCATATGGGCGAAGTAAATGAAATGCTTTTCGTTCTAGTAAATAAAAATAATCGTGGTTTTATGTTTCCCAACGGATTGAGTACCTTTCCTATTATGAAATATGAAATGTGTGATAGAATTCCATTGAATGGCTTCGAGGAACACAATTAACTGAATAATGGCTAATCATAAATACTTTTTACCGTTCATTTAAATGTTGATTTAAACGTTGGAATCTGTTGCTTTAAGAAATGTTTTACATCTGTTTTGGATATTAAAAAAATTAGAAGAAATCTCTTTTTTATGATGTAAAATATTTTTTCAGGTTGTTACATATGAAATGTCCGATTTTGTAAGGAATAAAAAAAGTCTAAATTTAAAAAAATACAAATATTTATTCTGCAAAATAGTCTCCATTTACATCAATAGTTTGTTGCCAACGGCCAGGAAGCTGAAAAATTCCCTTTTAAAAGAAATCTAGGTTTTGACGGCTCACATATTGCTCAAACACTGCTATTACAGACTCCCGGTCAGGGAAGTCCCTATTTTTTAAGTGATTGTCTAAGCTTCGGAAAAAATGAGAATCAGTTGGCGTAAGGTCAGGTGAATAAGGTGGGTGAAGGAGAATTTCGTAACCAAATTCCGAAAGTTTTTGAATTGTCTGTCGTGCAACATGAGGTCTTGCATTATTATGAAAAAGTATGGGTCCATGTCTATTGACTAGTGAGGGCTGCAAGCGGCTCAATTTTCCATGCATAGTTTCCAGTTCGGCACAATAGGACGCTGCCGTGATGGTTTCACCAGGTTGCAAAAATGAATAGTAAATAATACCCTTACTGGTCCACCATACAGTCACCATAATCTTTCGCGCGTGAAGTGATGCCCGTGCATGCTGTCTTGGTGCTTCACCTCGATCTAACCATTGTCCTGACCGTCTCCGATTATCATAAAGTATCCACTTTTCGTCACACGTTACCACTCGATGAAGAAACGGTTCAACTTTCTGTGGGTTAGCCAAAGAGGTAGCCACCTTTAATCGACGGAGCTTATTGGCTTCCGTTAATTGGTGCGGCACCCATCGATCGAGTTTCTTCACTTTGCCAATCGAAGAAAGGTGACGACTAATGGTGGCAATGGACACTTGAAATGTTTCTTCAAGGCTACGCACTGTTGTAGACGGATTACTTTCAACTTCTACACGCAGCTCGTAGTCATTAACGGTGCTACGCGCATATCCGCGAGGCTCATTTTCCAAATTAAAATTTCCTTCGCTGAATTTTTTAAACCATCGCCGTAATGTGCGTTCATTACACGTGGTTTCACCGAACGTCTGATTAATTTCTCGCGTTGCTGCAGCTGCATTTAATCCCTTTTTAAATTGAAAGAGGTAAATTGCGAGAATATCTCTTGCCGACAGCATTTCCATAGGTGAGACAAGGACAGGTGTATTAATCTTTCCAAGAAATGGAACAGGTACACACTTCAAAATAAATACCCTTTTCTACAAATACAATAATAATTTTCACCAAAAACATACACGTCTTCACACAGGTGCGATTCAGTTCAGACTGAAGGAAAAAACGGACATTACATTTGTAACAACCTGATATTTGTGAAGTGCTTTGTTGCCCTTATTTTTTAATAATGTTTGGTAATGTTAACATGTCAGCATCTACATAGTTGAATTAAAGAGTCGGCGCCATTAGCACTTAATTCTTTATAACCTGAAAAATCAATAGAAAAATATACATTTAAAGGTTTCGAGAATAGGTGTTTAGAAAAAATATTAAAGCTATTCATGAAGAAGCAAAATTAACATACTTTAAATAGAAAGCAGGAATTCTCAAAGGTTCTACATTATGGAGTGTCTCTTCAATAATGTTACGTCAAAGAAAACCAATACGTTTTAGTAATGAAATAAATTTTTGAAGAAATCCGATGACAATATTTATTTGTTGATGTAAGTTAGACTTGCATAAAATTTAAGATTTCATATAAAACGTTTTTCTTATTTTCAAGTGGGGTTTCTTGTGGAAACTAATGAGGCGCGTCGACGCGAAGAATTGTTGCTTCATCGAAAGCACTTCCAAGACATGTATTCGTTTTTTCTCATTGAAATTCTCAACCAGAAATTGCTTGTTTGTACGATAGAGGGAAGTACAGTTTTTTTTCTCATTTTCATTAATGAGATCAAATGATGGAAGTTGAATTATTCGAAACGCATCTTATTATTAGATTTATTCTCTTGTCTGTATATCATATGGCTTGTGCAAAGTTTAAAGTGTTTTGTCTATATACGCATTGTGACGACTTAGTTGTACATTTGGCGGAATTAACACAAACTTCTATACATAATTGTATATATGTATACACATAAAATAGTAATTCTTAGTGGCGTCATCTATTAAAATAATATGCGTCGGTAAGGTAGATCTTTCACCAATGTTACATTAAAATATCATGACATTTGCATCATTAGAAGCAAAGACATTGCGTATAAAGTAACAGTGTGTGTTTTGCATTGGTCGAAAAATGAATTTTGAATTAAGAGCAAATATCAAGTTCTGTTTTAGACTCGGTAAATCGTTTACTAAAACGTTTAATTTGATGAAACAAGCGCATGGTGATGCGTGTTTATTACGTACGAGTGTGTATGAGTGGTATAAACGATTTAAAGACGGTCGTACGGACATAAATGACGACAAACATTCTGGTGCAAAAATATCTGTGGTTACGGAAAATAACATCGAACTCGTGCGTGCATTTATCAGAAATGAGCCGAAATCCTCATTGCGATACGTGGGAATGGAATTAGATATTTCCAAAGATTCAATTCATCGCATTTTGACACAGCATTTGGGACTGAGAAAGGCTCGTGCAAGGTTTGTACCACACAATTTAACTGAATTAAACATTGTACAGATTTGATTAAAGACTCAAAAAAGGACGAAAACTTCAGGTATTCTATTGTAACTAGTGATGAGAGGTAGTGTTTTCAATATGATCCAGAGACCAATCGTCAACACTCTGAATGGAAGCATTCATGCGAAGAAAGACCGAAAAAAAGCTGTTTGGGGAAGTCAGAGGTGAAGACAATGTTGATTCGTTTTTATGATTCGAAAGGGATAGTGTACAAGAGTTTGTACCAATTAGTCAAATAGTCAATGCTGTATATTATCTTGGTGTTATGAAGCGTCTTTTGGTGCGTATTCGTCGTGTGCTCCCTTAATATCGTGAAAATGGTAGCTGGTGTTTGTTACATGATAATGCACCATCTCATTCCTCGACGTTTAGCACTGATTTTCTAACTAGAAATGGCATTTTAACCATCAACCATTCACTGTATTCACCGGATTTGGCCCTTTGTGATTTCTATCTATTCTTCAAACTATATTTACCGATGAAAGAACAGAGGTATGCCGACGTCGAAGCCATTGAAAAGGCGTTGACAGCGATCTTGAAAGACATCTATAAAGATGAACTTAAAAATTTATTCGACATATTAATTGACCGTGCAAAACGTTGTATTAAAGCTGAAGCTTTTGTTTTTATTCCTTTCTGTTTGCTCTGAGACAGACTATGTATATATATATATATATATATATATATATATATATATATATATATATATATATATATATATATAAAAAGTTCGTGGCGTTTTTACCGATAGATGGCATTGGTTGCCGATAACTAAAGAACAACAAGTCACAGCGACACCAGCGACGGCTCGTTTTTTAGATGACCTTCCGAACGTTAGTTTGAGCGTAGAAACATTGTAATCGGTGCAGTGGTTGGAAAGTTATTCGCACTTGAAAATGGAGAAGAATAATGAGAAATTTCGCTATATTCTGCAATATTATTATGATAAGGGGAAGAACGCTGCGCAGGCTTGTGATAAAATTCGTGCTGTGTACGGTGAAGGTACTTTATCGAAATCTGTTGCGCGGAAATGGTTCGCTCGCTTTCGTTCTGGAAATTTCAATGTGAAAGATGAGTCACGCTCCGGTCGTCCAATCACTGAAAAATCTGATGAAATTCTTGAAAAAGTCCAACAAGATAAGCATATCAGCAGTGTCGATATTGGCATGGAGCTAGGCATTGACCACAAAACTGTTTTGAACCATTTACACAAAGCTGGTTACAAAAAAAAGCTTGACGTATGGGTTCCTCATGAGTTGAGCGTGAAAAACATGATGGACCGAATTAACATCTGCGATGCGCTGCTGAAACGGAATGAAATCGAGCCGTTTCTGAAACGTTTATTAACCAGAGATGAAAAATGGATTACGTACGATAATCGAAAGCGTAAAAGATCGTGGATAAAGGATGGTGAGCCGTCACAAGCGTTCGCTAAGCCAACATTGACGCCAAAAAAAGTGATGCTGTGTGTATGGTGGGACTGGAGGGGAATCGTCCACTACGAGCTACTTCCAACTGGTCAGACGATTGATTCTCAACTCTACTGTGCACAACTAGAGAGATTACGCCAGGCGATTGAAAGAAAACGGCCCGAATTGATTAATAGGAAAGGTGTTGTCTTCCATCATGACAACGCCCGACCACACACTTCTTTGATGACCCGTCAAAAATTGAGAGAGTTTGGTTGGGAAGTTTTGATGCACCCACCTTACAGTCCGGATATAGCATCCTCTGACTATCATCTGTTTCGATCTCTGCAGAACTCTCTCAATGGAATTAAGTTGGTTTCAAAAGAAGCCTGTGAAAACTACTTGATTCAGTTTTTCGACCAGAAACCACAGAAGTTTTTCACCGATGGGATCATGGATCTACCAAAAAAATGGCGAAACATTGTCGATAATAATGGAGCATATTCGGTTTAAATGAATTCGTCCATGCGCCATGCGGGGACCAGTTGAATTTTACTGAAAAAACGCCACGAACTTTTTCCCAGACCCAATATATTCAATAAATGATTGCTTATTTTTCAGATAAATTATGATGTATATATATATATATATATATATATATATATACCTACTTAATCCTATAGACTCTTATACCCTTCGGTGTCGAGTCATGCTGGAGTCGAGTCCTCCGCTTCCCCTCTCCATATTTCCCTCCACTTTCCTCTGTTGCTCGCCAAAGCCTTTATGTTCTCCCGTCTTCCTCCCCTCTTCTCCGCCGCCGCACTTCATCTCTCCACGTTCGTCTCGGTCTACCCCTCTTCCTCTTTCCAATCTCCCTGGCCTCAAACACCTGCCTAATCAACCTCTCCTCGCCCCTTCTCATTATATGACCCAACCACCTTAGCTGACCTTGTTCTATCGTCGTTTCTATTGGGATTATGTTTAAATTTTCCCTAAATACCTGTTTCCTAATTTTATCCATCCTCGTTTTCCCCTCTATTTTTCTCAGGAATCTCATCTCTGTGCTCGTAAGTCTACTCCTCTGTCTCTGTGTTGTTCGCACGCGTATGTCATTGTCGGTTTTACAACTTTTCTAATTATTTCCGCTTTTACATGTCTTGGTATTTCCTTCTTGCTTAGGAAGCTGTTCTTTATGCTGTTATATCACCTACCGGTCTTTGCTATTCTTTCATTTATTTCGTCGTCCAGGGTTCCTTCCTTGTTTATTATCACGCCTAAGTATGTGAATCTATCCACCTGCTCTATTATCTCGCTATCTATCTGTATTCTGTGCTTCTCCTTCCGTGCTCCAATTTCATTGTTTTAGTTTTCTGTTTATTTATTTTCATATTTAGTTTCTTCAGTTCTTCGTTAATAATAGTAACATTTCTTTGAAGCTGTTTCTCTGTTCCCCCTATTATCACCATGTCATCCGCATGATATAGTTCCGTCAAGCGTACACATTTTAATATCCAGTATCCAACTGGATATACTTCCAGTCTATCTCTACTCTGCTTAATCGCTTCATCTACAACCAAGTTAAAAAGTAATGGGCCCATCATTACTTTTTATATATATATAATACTATAAAATCTCTTTTCTAAAGTTATGTTAATATACATCACAATTTATCTGAAAAATAAACAATCATTTATTGAATTTATGTAATTTATACTTTGGCAATTGGAAAATGACACGATGACACGAAAACATTTAAAGTGACATTTTGATGACTTGCTCAAGAATTTTTTTGCCTGTTCCAAGACGCGAAGAATGAACACATGTAATTTAATAAAATGGGAGTACTTTGACGAAAATCAATAACATTATTTTCTTTCACAATCTTGTATTTCTTTTTATTTTACAAGGATTATGACACAAATAAAGAATAATGGAATTCACAATACATAAATTGCAGATAAATTTCAGATAATTAATAAGCGATATCGTGGATATTTTAATGATTATATACCTTGTAAAACTAGTCAACTTTTCATTTGTTGTAAAACACACAATAAATCACGGCCCACTAAGTGCGTTCCAGGCCATATATAATATTTTTGGGTCATGGAGAGATCAATTTCTTAAAAGGAAAAGTCTACTATACAAACATATTAAGCTGTTATAATATATTGAATCTATTCTATGTGTAACTAACATAAAACTGGCCATATACGCGCTTATGTTCAATAATATAAGCCTGTCATTTTCAGTAATAAATTTCGCGTAAAATAAACATATTTATAATTTTATGGAACACACGGTATTTTCTATCGACAATCTTATTAATATGTAATTCAATTTATGTTAATTACCGCGCATTTTTCAAAGCTTTTCTAACTAAATACGTTATCTAACAGTATAACAACATTTTCTCGAAGGACAATATTTTAAACACACATCGAATAAAATCACACATTTGTTATTTCAATTACTGTACACTCCATAACCAATTAAAATATCTTGTGTTTGTTTGCATAGTGATAAATGCCTTCAGGTACTTTATGTAAATATAGAGAAATATCTACGCTTTATTTCCTGTTTGCGGTGTGATGTCGATTAATATTTATTTTTTTTTAACAACCTGCTGTTGTCAAATGCTTGTATATAAGATCGAAGTTGGATGGATTTGATGAACTACACTGTAGACTTTTACTTCAATGGGTGTTGGTTTGTACACATAGTGCTTTTGTACCCATTTTTCTTTTCTGTTGAGTGCAATGAAGTGTTTGGAATTATGTTTTGTATCTGAGGATGTGTTCTACCTCATTGGAGTGAAAAAATTTCCAATTTTTTCGAATAGTTTTAGAGAAAGATATCGAAACATAGGTTCTATAACTACCATTTTGTAGAACTAACCTTTATTAATCAAAAAAGGCAAAAATAGCCTTATTACATCAATGTTCATACTCTGTATACGTATTTCAACAACTAAGTTGTCATCACCAGCGAATTAATTACAGTGTCGCACCTGTATTCGCGATAGTGCTTATGCAGAAAAAATTCTGCACACTCATCCCGTTAAAACTAAAACACACTGATGTTCACAAGCATCTGTAAATCAAAAATTCTTAGTCTCAAATCTTGTGCTAATGTACGCCCCTGCAATTACTTATAGACTTTTTTCACCAGTCGTGTTTTTCAGGAACACAGAGGCTGACAACTGCGGGTGTGTCCTCAGCATCAAAGACCCAAACTTTGTTTTGAGCTTTGATCGACACATCGTAATAGTAGAGCCAAGTCTCGTCACCTGTCACGATGTTGTTCACATACCGAGAGTGTCCCTTATTAAACTTTTTTAGCATCTCTCGGCACCAAGTCGCACGTCGTGTCATCTGCTCTTCAGTTAGTCGATGCGGCACCCAGAGAGAACAAAGTTTCTTTACGTTCACATGATCATGCAGAATCGATCGAATTACTGGTGCATTTAGGCCTGAAGTACCCTCTGTCTGTTGGTAGATCACTCGCCTGTCCTCGCCAAGCATTTTCCTCACAGTAGTAACGTTTTCCTCCGAAACTGGCGTCCGTGGCCCTCCCTGCCTCTCAGCATCCTCCACAGTTAAATTTCCTCGTTGGAATTCTCCATACCATCTGAATATCGTTGTGCGATGTGGACAAACATCATCTAGTGCAAGAGTTATTTCTTCGAAGCACTGTTCTATATTTAAACCACGCACAAAATTATAACGCAAAACTGCCCTTATCTCATTTCGTGACCACGATGCCATCGCAAGCACTTTACACTCTCACTGCTAATGAATAACTGAGCCCATTGACGTGGCGCGGCTGCTACTATGCACGTATAAACATGTTTCAACATGCAGCAACAAGCAGCTTCCTACAATTCATTGTTGCATCATATTGCAAAACTTGCCTAGTACCCTTTGTATTTACTCAACAGTACACTGCAATGTAGAACACGTCGCCAGTTACTCCGGAAACCGGATCCCAATGAGAATTTGAATGTATTGTATTTACATTTGATATGTTTTATCATATTTTATTTACGATATCAACAGAATTTAGATGGGGATTAATCCATAATTGTAGTTAGTTCTTTTACTAACTTATCGTTTAGTTTTTCAACTGGAACCATCTTAGAAAAATAATCTTATTGTTAAAGTTCTTCATAATATATGTATTTTTGTACGATTTAATGGATCAGTAATAATAACTAAATTGATTATTCTATTTATCTTTCTTACATTTTTATATACTGACTCACCAGACGATATTAAAATAGATCTTACTTTACTAAGTTTTCGAAAAAAAAAGGTAATCGAAAATAAAAATAACAATGAAAATCTAATTTCGTTTATGCGAAATAAATCTGTCAAATTATTGTAAACAAAAGTTGAGTTTGTTTGATTTATTATTGGCAGTGTTTTCTTGTTTTGCGCGAAGGATAACGTAAAGTACAGGTCCAGGATATTTATTATTACGTGCTCGAACACAATGATTATTTTATGGACCTATTTTGACACAGATCACTAGACACTTTAAGTACACTCTTAAAATTGTTTGTAAACTATAATTTTGACATATTTCAGAGTTATGATTTAAAGTTTAATTGACAATTGACGAATCATGGCACTCTTTAACAATTAAAGAACGTATTTATTGAACGTTCAATATTAAAACAAAGTTCGTTTTGATGATGGAGACCCAAGGTTGGAGGTGTCATAATTTGTTACGTTTGTAATAATACTGAGGTATAATTTTCCTTTTTTTCTTAATTTGTTTACATCTTGCTTCTGTGCTAATGGCTGTTTCCTTCCTCCGCTCCTGATTTTGTCAATTCCTTTTCCTTAATATGGTAATTTTCGTTCAACATCCTATGTAATTGTTGGTTTTTTAATTGTGATTATTCTTTATATCTTATTACATTATCTCATTTGTTAGAAGAACCCTAGCATTATATTCCCTCTTGTAGCTTTATTTTGTACCCCTATGTTAATAATTACTTTCACCGTTTCCCGAGTTCCAATCATTGTTATGCAGTGTTGCTTTCTTTTCGCCATCTCGGCACAGTGTATAGGTGGGATAAGGAATTAGAGATTCGAACTGTAACGTAAACGTTTCGGTTTTTTTAAATACCTATCTAATAGATTTATCTTTTTTTATTAATATCGTGTATTCTAAAAATATTTAAATAAATACAATAAACTTGTAATAGAGTTTAACTTTTTTTTGGCTATAAAAGGGACTTCTTTTTTTTCTTATATATATATATATATACATATATTTTAGCTCTACGGGCCTTTAGGCCCATGGCTTATTTCATATTCCATTCAATACTATTCAAAACCTATAGATCCATTACGTCCTCTTTAACCTTTTCCACAATTTTCCTCCGTTTATTTCTATCTCCCGCACTGTTTCTCCAATCTTTTACTCTGACTCTCCCCACATCACTCACTTCCGCATTCAGCCATCTCTTCCTTGGACGTCCCTTCCGCTTCTTCCCACCAGTCCCCTCTTCCAGCATCCTCCTCGCGTGTCTTTTTCCCGGCATGCGGCTGACGTGCTCCAGTCAGCGTACTCTCTGTGCTCTTAGGAAGGCCGATTTTGATGGGTTACCGTAAATTCCTGAACTTCCTTGTTCGTTCTTCGCCTCCACTCACCTTCCTTTGTCTTCACTCCTCCCAGTATCCTACGAAGCACTCTCCTCTCCCATGCCTGCAGCTTTACTTACCGTTGGTCGAACAATTGTTTTATATATTCTCAGTTTCGCTGCCCTCGAGATCTCCTTTGACTTGAATATATTGTTGATAGTACACACCGCCCTGCCACCCTTTGCCATTCGCTTTTAGATATATAAACTTCCATCTACATTGTCTGTTATTGTTACCTCCAAGTAATCAAAGTTATTTACTTTCTCGAATTTATACTCCCTCTCCCCCACTTTGAAGCTAATAACTGTATGCCTCCCGCTGTTTCGGCGTGCTCCCATATACTTGGCTTTTTTGCTCGTTCATTACTAACCCATATACTCTTGCTCTTTCCTAGATCTTGTGACTATCACTAGATCATATGCATACGCAACTATCTGATGCCATCTTTGATAAATTATTCCATCTGTCTCGATACCACTTTCCCTCAGTACTGCTTCCAGTACAAGTAAGTTAAACAGTATCGTTGGCACAGGGCCTCTTGCCTCACACCTTTATTTCCGGTGATCTTTTTTTAATTAACTAAATACCGAACTTATATTATTGATTCATCTTATGCTTCAGTATTGGTTTAAGGCTTTCAGGATAACAATACTGTGGCGTCCTATCAGATCTAATTGATAGGGAACCTCCACGCTCCGAATTTATTTCTTGAGCTAGTTTTAGCACCTTGTAGGTTAGCAAAAGGTGAGAATACGAACGTCCGTATTTATTGTCCTACTAACTACCCTGTTCAAATTACGCGCAAAAGTTTTTTCAGCTTTATAAAGAAAAGTGCAATATTATGCTTCCATATCATTTACTTATAAGTAATGTAACTAAAACCAAATATTTAGAAGTGCAAATGTATAATTAAATCTAATATTTAATGCAGTTTCCTTAAATATTCATAATATCCCGTAATTTTCTTCGGAGCAATTCCACATGAGTTTACTATTTTGACTTACGCATGCTGCATATACACTTCGTGTATATAGTTCATCTATACACGAAGTCAAAATAGTAAACTCTTGTGGAATTGCTCCGAAGAAATTACTGTTTCGTAAGCTGGAAAGGTTATGGGTTCTATTTTTTAAGGACTTCAAATTGATTACTTGAAGCAGGAGAAAATAATATGAACCTATTATGTTTGATTACTGCTGTGTTTGGAAGGAGAACTAGAACAAAGATGACTAAGATTAACACAGGAAAAGTACTCTTCCACCAAGGCAACGCACTGTCTCACGATTGTTGGTAATAAAATTCTTGGTAGCGGACATTACCAATCCTTAAAAAAAATCTATTGCTCTAGTTACAGAGAGGAACTAATCAACGTTTCCATAGGTACTGTGCACAAGTGTTGACAATGGAATTGTATTGAATATTTTTCAACCTTTTCGGTGAATACTGTTTGTTACTTGAGCTGCAGTTTTTTTTCTAATAGATTTGTATTGTATTTCGACCCAACACATGTTTGAATAGATGAAATTAGTAAAATATATTTTGACTTCTAAATGAAAAAAATTATAGATAATTCTTGCGGGTAATATGGTAGTTTACGCAGTAACCAGACAAAATTTACTTCAGTAATTGACGTGTTACTGTCGCAAGAATATTTTACTCCAATTTATCACAAAGTTTACTTTACAACTCACCAATCCTAATATAGCTTTTAATAGAGACTGCTTTGAAAAACAAATGTGAAAAAAAAACTTAATTTGTTCATTTATCACACTTATCAAACCACCCTCGTATGGTAATACAAAAAAGTATTATAAGTGGTATATGCTTAATTGATAATTCTGTTAAAACATAGGTGAACCGTGTTCGTTTTACGCGTTTGCAAAGTTTACAAATAGAAATTCAAAATGCGTTACATCATTGTCTGTTTTACGGACAATGTCGCAAACGATGTGGAAATGTCGCGAAGATATAAATATTACTACTTGGCAGTGTTGTAACTTGACTTGAAATGAAATGGCGAAATAACAATTATTAGGGGCAATTAATATTGTAATATTTACACATTGCAAATGAAAAACCAATTAGAAGAAATTTGGAAAAAAAAAACAACGAATTTATGATCCAATTTTTTTTTTACTTTAAGATGTTAAAAATTGTTTATATACAGGTGTTTATAAAATGAATGTGAACGCTTTCTCTGTCTTTTAGTAAAATTTTTTTTGGGCTCGTAAAAACTAAAATAAGGGATTTTCTATTAGGAACGACGTATTTGTAAATTGCAACCCTGCAACTTTTTTTTTGACATTTGTAATTGTGCGTGTCCACCATTTCATTATGAAATGAAACTTCATAAAAGGTTATGAATTATTCGGCGATTTCTTTCAGGTCGCAGCTCGCAGCTCGCTGACCCTTTTTTTTAACATGCGTGCTTGAGTGTGACTATCATTTTATGATAGAATGAGACGTCATCTAAATCTACGAATTATTCAGGTGTTTTATCAGAATTCACAAGCAATCGCTATTACTTTACCAATTTTCTACCATCATATGTATCGTCACGATTCGACAAACCGCAAGATAAGAACGATCCGTCGGCGAGGTTCGAAGTTAGCTGATGAGTCTTCTATAAGTGAAACGCGTCTTAATATCTTGTCGACAAGATTTTGTTCTTGCACTTAAACTATGTTTGGTGTGCATTTTATGCTGGGCGGAGACACTGCTCTTGGATGACATGTGGTTGCAACAAGGCGGTGCCACTTGCTACACTGCCAATTGATTACTTCCAAAAGTGGATCAGCCAGTTATCCTTCACGCTCACGCGATTTAACACTCCAAAACTTTTTTCTTTGGGGTTATGTTACGAGGGAGCGTTTTTATATTCGCGGAATGGGGGACAAGGGGTGGAAATAAAAAAAACAAATTATTTTTCTTTTTCAATATATTCACCTGCAAGACGGATACATTTTTCACATCTTTCAATTAATTTATTTATACCCTCATAAAAAAATGATTTCTCTTTATCTGCAAAATACGCCGAAACTGCCTCCTTGACTTCATCATCGGCAGTAAATTTTTTACCCCGCAGCTCTTTTTTCATTTTCGGAAACAGGTCTGGGCTGTAGGGTGGGTGATTCGCAATTTCGAAGCCCACCTTATGCAGGGCAGCTAACGCAACGCGGCTCTTGTGGACGGGCGCGTTGTCGTGCAAAAGCAGAACACCTTTTGTCAATTTTCCCCGTCTTTTCTCTTTAATGGCTTCTTTTAGTCGCTCTAATATTGAAGCGTAATATTCTCCGGTTATAGAAACACCTTTATCTTTATAATCAATCAACAATATTCCTTCCGAGTCCCAAAATACCGTTGCCATGAGTTTCCCAGCTGATTGTGACACTTTAAATTTCTTGGGAGGTGCTGTGCCCTTTTTATGCCACTGCATGGAGTCTTGTTTGGACTCAGGTTCATGATGATGAACCCGAGTTTCGCCTCCAGTAACAACTCCACTCAATACACCATCCTTGTCTTCATTACAGAGGTCCAAAAATGCACGCGAACACTCTACGCGCTGTTGTTTTTGCGGCGGCGTGAGCATTCTCGGCACCCATCTTGCGCTGACCTTAGACATGCCGAGATGATCGTGTAGGATTTTAAAAATTGTTGTATCGGATACTCCAACCATTTCTGAGAGTTGTTTCTTCTTTAGTCGAGCATCTTCGAGTACAATTTGTTCAACTTTTTGGATAAGTGCTGGCGTGGTCACCTCAATGCTCCTGCCCGGCCTCGGGTCGTCTTCAAGGGATTCCCTTCCTTGTTTAAATAAACTATGCCACTTGTACACCATGGTTTTTCCTGGACAAGAGTCGCCGTAAACCAATGACATCTCATTCATTACGGTCGCGACTGATTTTCCTTGCCTGGTAAGGAACTTTATAACGGCACGATATTCGATTTTTTCCATATTTCACTTTTCACTCCTGATTATGTTACTTGGTTGACGATAGCTCAAAGACTAACTGTCTAACAACAATGAAACTTCGTATTTATACTAATCATGAGTCGCTGCACAGGCCACGCCCCCAATGCGCCTACTCACCCCTCTACAACCCGCTCATTCCGCGAATATAAAAACGCTCCCTCGTAGTTAAGATTTAAAGGTACGTAATTTACTATCAGAGTATAATTGAAAAATTTAACATTTTATTATTACAATGGCAGTGTAAGTTTGAATATGAACAGTGTATTTGGAATTGGTCGAAAAATGAATTTCGAACAAAGAACAAATATCAAGTTCTGTTTTAAACTCGGTAAATCGTTTACTGAAACGTTTAATTTGATAAAACAAGTGTATGGTGATGCGTGTTTATCACGTATGAGTGTGTATGAGTGATATAAACGATTTAAAGACGGTTGCCCGGACATAAATGACGACGAACATCCTGGTGCCAAGAAATCTGTGGTTAAGGAAAATAACATTGAACTTGTGAGTGAATTTATCTTCATTACGATACGTGGGAATGGAATTAAATATTCCCAAAGATACAATTCATCGCATTTTGACACAGCATTTGGGATTGAGAAAGATTTGTGCAAGATTTATACCACACGAGCTAACTGAATTCAACATTGTTCAGACTTGATTAAAGACCCAAAAAAGGACGAAAACTTCGAGACGTGATGTTTTCAATATGATCCAAAGACCAAGCGTCGAAGCTTTGAATGGAAGCATCCAAGCGAAGAAAGACCGAAAAAAGTCAAAAGTGAACACAATGTTGATTTGTTTTTATGATTCGAAAGGCATAGTGCACAAAGAGTTTGTACCAACTAGTCAAACAGTCAATGCTGTATTATATCTTAGTGTTATATAGCGTCTTTTGGCGAGTATTTATCGTGTGCTCCATCAATACCGTGAAGATGGTAGCTGGCGTTTGTAACATAATAATACACTATCTCATTGCTCGACAATTATCACTGATTTTGCAACTACAAATACTACTTTGAATAAAATAAATGAATCTTACCAAAATGGTAAGCTTTTGTTTTTATTTTAAAAAAGTTCGATTTTTTCTGCGACAGGCTGTATGTGTATATGTGTTCTATCAGTAATGATATTAACTGTACTCCATATCAAATCAACAGTTATCTTAAAGTTCTCACGATATCTGTGTTTTAATTGTACCAACAAAATTAATATCGTTTAAGATTTAAATTTTAGTCATTAAATCAGTCATTCCATAGGCAACCATTTTATAGTATTTACATATTATTAGTTATTTAAGAGTTCAATATTTCACTATTATGAATGAATTACATTTGGCATAAATCAGCAATTTGCAATTTTTAAAATAGTACGCGTTTAGTATATATGTACAGTGTTATGCAAATGTCACGTACTGACTGATTGACTTAATGGAACAGGCAGGTTGAGTGGTGTTTGCCAAAAATTCAGGAAAATAACGATTTGTTTATTTAGCGAAATGATACATAATACATAATAGTTTTTTTTTCAATAAAAATACACTTTTTTTTTTAAAATATATGTGCTTTATCGATGTGGAAACAACTTTTTATATTTAGTATCGCAGGCAACGTGCTATTTTATACATACATATATATATATATATATATATATATATATATATATATATATATATATATATATATATATATATATATATATATATATATATATATATATATATATATATATGTATATATATACATATACGAGGGATGTTTCCAAAGTTCTGGGAATTACATATAATTTTTATAATTTTGTTAATTTTCGTCAATATTACAATGTCGTTTTTCAACATAATCTCCATTTACCTGAATACATTTATCCCAACGATAAACTAATTTTTTTAAGCCGTCCTCAAAGAAGTTTTTCGGTGTCTTGTGGATCCACCTAATTATGGCACGTTTTACGTCAGTTAAACTTTCAAATCGAACACCTCGTAAGGGTTTTTTCAAATCTGGGAACAGATGGTAATCACTGGGTGCAAGATCCGGGGAATAAGGTGGATGCGGGAGCAATTCCCATCGTAAATCATTCAAAACATCCTTCGTTTTTCTTGCGGTGTGTGGTCTTGCATTATCCTGTTGCAATAACGGACGCTTATGCAACTTTCCAGGCCGTTTTTTGACTAGTGCCTGTCGCAGTGGTCCGGATAATAAATTTGAATAATATTCTGCATTAATTGTAGTACCTCTCGGTAGATAATCCATGAAAATAATCCCTTCGCAATCCCAGAATACAGTAAGCAATACCTTTCCAATAGACGGAACTGCACGTGCCTTAAGTGGAGGCCCTTCTTCAGGTTTGCGCCATTCTTTGGATTGACTTTTCGTCTCAGGATTGAAATAAGGAATCCACGTTTCGTCAGTGGTTATTATTCGTTGCCAAAATTCATCACCCTAACGGGCTAACAGCTCTTGAAGTTGACGACAAGTATCGGATCTATTGAGTTTCTGTTCTGGTCCCAACAGCCTTGGCACCCTGCGCGCCGAAACCTTGCTAAAGCCCAAACAATCATGTAAGATATCATGAACTTGTCGTGTACCTATCCCTAGGTGTACACTAATTTGACGAATAGTCATTCGCCTGTCGTCTGTCAGTAGGTTTTCGACGGCAGTAATGTTTCTTTCATTTACCGACGTGCTTGGCCGCCCACTGCGTGGATTGTCTTCTAGTGATGTTCTACCGGTTTTAAAACGATCGATCCACCGATAAACAGTACTTTTGGATTCTGCAGATTCACCAAATACTCCTTGCAGATGACTAATAATTTCTGACGTTTTCACATCATCTTTCCACAAAAAGAAAATTATCGCTCTATGAGATTTTGCCGCGTGTTCCATGGTTACAAACACAGTGCTACTAAAACGCGTCTACATCAGTCGAATACCTGAATCAGACTGAACAATGTTGCACTAGATAGTTGCATAAACATGTCAAGACTTGTCTGGCATCAATAACATTGGGTATAAGTTCTGCGTTATTTAATTATACCACCAATTCCCAGAATATTGGAAACACCCCTCGTATACAATATATATATATATATATATATATATATATATATATATATATATTCATTTCCGCTGATTCCCTAACATCCTTTCTCCTCTATTTGATACTAACAGTAGAGAATTTTGTCGTTTTTTTTTTGTATATTCACTTCATTACACCAGTTGTGTAGTTATTTGTAATTTATTCTTTTCAGTTTTAATCAGGAATGTTATTTTTATTTCTCGTTGATTTAAATTCACGTTTAATTTCTTTATTGAATATATGAGGTGGTATCCAAAAGTTCCCAAAATAACTTTGCAGAATACTAGGATTTCATTGTCCTTTCCTTTGTGATATCGGGTGCCAATTTCGATGCAAATTGTTAAATAAATTACATATTTCTTTATGAATTCTGACGCAATCACCAAAACTAATAATCACCAAAATTTCAATACGTTGTTTTTCAATTAATCGAATTAATGTTCGGACGTCTACAAAGTTAATTCTGACACGGATAACAGGTAAGATCCCTGTGACCCGCGACCATAAGCCCTATATAAATCCATCTGCATACATTAGTTTCATTAATTCATCAGCTTGCAGTAGTTTCAGTGCAACAACGAAAGCAGTAACAGCAGTTAAACCCTGAAGGTGTCCCATACAAGTAGATGAAATGTCGTTAGTAGAAGTATCGGGGACACGGTTCCAGCCGAGAAACTAAGATTAAATTATGGACAATGATCGCGGAAGTATACGATGAAATTATGGACAACGATCGCGGAAGTCTACGAACCAGATCAAGTTAACATCACTAACCGCAAGTGATGTTAACGGACCAGATAAAGTTAATATCACTAGCCGCAAATGATGTTAACTTAATCTAGTTCGTAGACTTCCGCGATCGGTGTCCATAATTTCATCGTAGAGTTCTGCGATCGTTGTCCATAATTTCATCGTAGACTTCCGCGAACATTGTCCATAATTTAATTTTAGTTTCCGGAAGTCTGGAAAATGTGAGGAATGTGAAATATTTTATTAAAATCTAAGCAACCGTATTAAAGATATTCAAATGGATCCATACATCAACCTGACTCTGTATATATTGTGCCCAAAGTTAAGAATTTGCAATTGCTAACTTCTTTATTATTACAGCTCTAAAGCTAGTTAAATCAACAACTTGGTGGCATTTTTTTCTTTTGATTGAGATATTGGAAAAGACAAAAATAAGTGAATGTTTCCCGAAATATTCACACAAGCACGTTCTTAATTGAACATCCTGTATATTTATATGTAGTATGCAAAGCTACTAACTTTGGTTTTCCAGCTTTAAATGTTTCTGGATAACAGTGTTGTTTAAACTGTACAGTTGCCGACAGTGCACATTGAATTATATCTTTGGTAGGAGCTCGAAAAACACGACACATTTGAAATACCATCACACTGCGAGCACAACTTTCCTCTTTGATGAATGTCTACTTTTGATGACGTTTGAGGTGAATCTTCAAGAGAGTTATAGCATCACATTATTGTGAACAATACACTTCTTATCATTAATTATATCGATGGTCAGTCGACTTAAAAAAGGATTGTTTTCTTCAGACTGAAAGACCGCATCAGAGATGTTTATGCATATCGTCAAGTCAACTTCTTTGAGTTGAGGAGGAACCCAAATATAGAGCGATAGCGTTTGAATGATGAATTTCTAATGCCTCTACAATCTCTCGCGTCGTATGCTGTAGATTTGCCTCGACCAGCGCCTTAATTTTGTCACCATCGACCTCAGTGAATTCTCTGACCGAGGTGAATGGTCAAGATTAAAATTATCAACACGAAATTGCGAGAACCGTCGTTGACATTGATGTTGTAGAGTAATGTCAGCGTAAACTTGACGCAACTTTTCGCAAGGTTGATGGGCGTCTTTGCCGTTACGGATCAAAAGAGTAAAATATGATGAAAATGCAATTTGGTTTTCCAATTTTTTTCCATAAAATTTTAAGCATCAAATCGCGTTTTTTTCCAAAATGAAGTTAGACCTGTCAGCTGTTACTAGCGGATTCTTCTTACCTTTAAAGCTATGAATAACGAGAAACTTACAAAACTTGCGAAATACATTTCACGAACGTCAATGATAAAATCGCTGTCAAAAATTTAATCGTCGAGAATCTCGGGAAATCATTTTTGGCTACTGGAAATTAGTTTTGATAACATTTGGTTAAAAAATCGTGACGTTACCACCAATCATTCTGGATCGGCCTGTATAAAATATCTCGTATGACGAACTCGTCGAAACATTCGGGAAATATTTCTTTTAAGGTCTGCGAATTAACAATATTTACATATTTGAAAATCGTAATTCTTTTCTTTTCTACTTTTAACCTTTTATTAAAACTTTCGCTATTTAAACAGACACTAAAAACACACAAGACGACTCGCTGTTTTCACATAATAATATAGAGTCCAAAAATACTATTTTACAATTATACTAAAACTCATAATAATGTAGACTTAACAATGATGCACGTCATGTCTCATTTGACAACGCATTTAGTACAATCAATAAAATTTGCTTTTACTAATTCGTCTGGTGCCTTAGCTTTATTTTGACGTAAATCGAAACCATTAACAAATGAATTTCGGGTCCGTCGTGAGCTCTGAATTAATTTCCATCGTTTAACCGCATCGTTTTGGTTTCTGCTGTACGAATTTCTTTTCATAATAAATGTTAATTATATACGAGGGAGCGTTTTTATATTCGCGGAATGGGGGAAAAGGGGTGCAAATAAAAAAACCAAATTATTTTTCTTTTTCAATATATTCACCTGCAAGACGGATACATTTTTCACATCTTTCAATTAATTTATTTATACCCTCATAAAAAAATGATTTCTCTTTATCTGCAAAATACGCCGAAACTGCCTCCTTGACTTCATCATCGGAAGTAAATTTTTTACCCCGCAGCTCTTTTTTCATTTTCGGAAACAGGTAATAATCACTCGGGGCCAGGTCTGGGCTGTAGGGTGGGTGATTCACAATTTCGAAGCCCACCTTATGCAGGGCAGCTAACGCAACGCGGCTCTTGTGGACGGGCGCGTTGTCGTGCAAAAGCAGAACACCTTTTGTCAATTTTCCCCGTCTTTTCTCTTTAATGGCTTCTTTTAGTCGCTCTAATATTGAAGCGTAATATTCTCCGGTTATAGAAACACCTTTATCTTTATAATAAATCAACAATATTCCTTCCGAGTCCCAAAATACCGTTGCCATGAGTTTCCCAGCTGATTGTGACACATTAAATTTCTTGGGAGGTGCTGTGCCCTTTTTATGCCACTGCATGGAGTCTTGTTTGGACTCAGGTTCATAATGATGAGCCCAAGTTTCGTCTCCAGTAACAATTCCACTCAATACACCATCCTTGTCTTTATTACAGAGGTCCAAAAATGCACGCGAACACTCTACGCGCTGTTGTTTTTGAGGCGGCGTGAGCATTCTCGGCACCCATCTTGCGCTGACCTTAAACATGCCGAGATGATCGTGTAGGATTTTAAAAATTGTTGTATCGGATACTCCAACCATTTCTGCGAGTTGTTTCTTCTTTAGTCGAGCATCTTCGAGTACAATTTGTTCAACTTTTTGGATAAGTGCTGGCGTGGTCACCTCAATGCTCCTGCCCGGCCTCGGGTCGTCGTCAAGGGATTCCCATCCTTGTTTAAATAAACTATGCCACTTGTACACCATGGTTTTTCCTGGACAAGAGTCGCCGTAAACCAATGACATCTCATTCATTATGGTCGCGACTGATTTTCCTTGCCTGGTAAGGAACTTTATAACGGCACGATATTCGATTTTTTCCATATTTCACTTTTCACTCCTGATTATGTTACTTGGTTGACGATAGCTCAAAGACTAACTGTCTAATAACAATGAAACTTCGTATTTATACTAATCATGAGTCGCTGCACAGGCCACGCCCCCAATGCGCCTACTCACCCCTCTACAACCCGCTCATTCCGCGAATATAAAAACGCTCCCTCGTATGTTGTCCATTTACTTACATGCTCGCGTAAAAAATACTATTATGTATATAAATATAAATATTGCTCTGTATTTTAATTTTAATATTTATATTTTATATTTTTATATTTTTATATTTTAATATTTTTTTATGTAAATATAAACATGCATTAAGTAAGTACTGTGTGAGCAATCTCAAGTGCTGTAAGTGCTCAAGTGTAAGGAGAAAAAGAAGTAGAAAAATAAAATTAAATTGGTAACACTGAGTAATTGGAATGGTTTTGTTGAATATTGTATATAATTTGACAGCTTTTGTAAAAGAATAACTGAATGTTTTATATAAGAAGGAAAGAAAAGATTTCATACTTTTATAATATTTATCGCAACAATAAAATTACCATTAACATGATTTAAAAACAATTTATAAATACTATTTAAAGTAAACACTGTTGTAGAACTATAGTAGGTGTTCAAAATGGTCACCATCAACCTGTAAATATAAATCAATTCGTCTCCTCATATTGGCAAAAACATTTCGTAATACCTCCACATTTATATTGTGTACTGTTTCTGTTATTGAGTGCTTCAATTCTTCCAAAGTATACAATATTAAAAAGCAAAAATTTAATGTGAAATCGCTTTCAAAACGTAATAAATTAAATTCGGATGAAGTAAGAAAATCGATTCGAAGCGTTTTGAAAAGGAAAACAAAATTAACCGTTATGCGACACTTTAGAAACGATATATCTAACTGTAATAAGAAAATGCCCGATAGATGACATCAGTGATTTAAGAATTTTGATTGAGAATATTAAAAAGTAAATATTTTATGTGAAATTTATTTTTGAACGGAATAAATTAAATTCGAATGAAATACAAAAATCAATTTGAAACGTTTTGAAAAGGGGAATAAAATTGACGGATCAGTGACGTGGTCAAGAAAAAAAACTGAACACGGTAGGCGTACTGAGCTGTTTTGCGTGACGAATTGTCCGACAAGTCCGAAGGGCGTGCATAAAATGGAGAAACAGTCGATTGAAGAAGAATTCCCCTGCATGAGATGTTCAGACGTGTAAAAATTTTGTAAATAACCTCTCTTATAAAACTTTGTTCAGTCATTCACAATTACAAAACGTCAATGGGTGTTGGTTTATACACATAGTGCTTTTGTACCCATTTTTCTTTTCTGTTGAGTGCAATGAAGTGTTTAGAATTATGTTTTGTGTCTGAGGAAATGTTCTACCTCATTAGAGTGAAAAATTTCCGCAACAAGCAGCTTCCTACGATTCATTGTTGCGTCACATTGTAAAACTTTCCTAGTACCCTTTGTATATATATGGGTGAAATGTTGGAAGCATTTATGCTTTATTAGAAGTACTAATGACATTTTCTTTAAAATTTTGAATTTAAAAATTGATTTCTGAATTGGATTTTGCCAATTTAAATTATATAATGATGGGTCGGTCGGGGCATAGGAAATTAACTAGATTGTATGCGTATATTTTAGTTTCTTTTTGCGTTAAATTTAAAATCTCATTTTGTATTTTTATCAAACATCTAGTTGTGGACGTGCCCTATTAGGTGGTAATTAGGTGTGTATTAAACAACCGATGCTTTTAGAATTATTTGTTATTTCGATTCTAAAAAATAAACAAGAAATTTTACAAGTTAAGTTTCGAATTTTTATAGCTTCAGTCCAGGAATATCTAGATTGCACCTCGTAGATACCCCGATAAAAACAGATAAGTAATAGTTCAAAGCACATATCAAAACAATATGTATAATTATTCGCCATTGTTTTTCAGGAGTCAGCGGACTCTGCCAGGAATACTACTCTGCGCAAAACAAACAATAACGTAATCAAATTTATTCGCGTTGAAAACTGTCACGGTCTAGTGACATGTCCCCTAATAATTAGTTGGCAGAGGAACAGAGATCTGCGTTTTTTTTTCCTACGATAACATGATTTTTTTTATGATATATAGCCTTGTAATATTTAATTCCAATAATTGCGCTATTTTTTACTGACAAACCGTTGGCTAAATCCCTTACATTTCGTAATCGTTATATTGGTAAGCTTGCATTTTCAAATTACTCGTCAAACTAGAGTTGTAGCCTATAATGAAATGTAATTAATTTAAAAAGGTTTAAACATTTATTAAAAACGCCATCTGCGATTATTTAAATATTTTAATTTGGAGATTCTTAAACTTTATTCGAAAATTATGTTAAATTGTGAAATTTAGCTCATGGGAAAATTCATGCAGACAAGAATTTATTAAAACTTAAATAGAGGTTTGGAGCATAATATGATACAACGAGTATTTATGTCTTCTTCGTTATTATTCCTGCTGTAATACTCAGCCATCGTTTTTTAAATTTTGGTCTAATTAGTGTTCTCATAATCATTTAGAATTTTCTTTAAATTGGAATCCATGTTCAATTATGCAAGTTCTTAGCGATTTTCTGGATAATGTTGCATTAATTGATAATACTCGTTTTCGTTTCCAGCAGGACTGTTATCTTCCGTTCAAAATATGTAAAAATATACAGGATGTTCCATTTAAAAAGGGCGAAAATGTTTTTTTTATTCCGTTACTGAAATCGAAAGAAAAAAAGATATTACAATTTTACTGATTTAAATTAAATCTTTTTAGTGTAGTACGTAGACTTCCGCGGTCGTGGTCCATACCCACTCGTATAGGATATCTTCAGGGCTCAACTACTGCTGCTGTTTGTTGCACCGAAACAGTTTCAGTTTCAGTACAACAAACAGTAGCAGTAGTTGAGCCCTGAAGATGTCCCATACGAGTGCGTACGAAACGTCGTTCCGGAAGAAGATAGTAAATCTTTTTAGATTTCCAGTTTCAACAGTTAAACTCTTGGATACCTTTACAATAGAACATATATTTCTCACAATGGTTTTAATTGTAATTACTTCACTGCTTCATCAGGTGTTCCACGGGGAACAAATCTTGGGCCGCTATTCTTTTGCATTTAAACCACTGATCTCTTGACTGCAATTGATGGAAAATTTTTAGCTTATGCCAATGCTTTAAAAATATTCTCTTCAGTTTTATCTACTTTTGTTTACTACTTTTTATTTAAACTTACAACATCGTCTTAATATTGTATACAATTGGCGTGAGTCTAATAAAGTAATGTTTAATGGTTGCAAATGCAGAGTAATCGTATTAGAATAAATTCTAATGTTTACAATATCTCGTTTACTTCGTTTTTTCGTTCGTTTGGAAAACAGAGGGAGGTATTGTTTTTTCAAATGCTAAATAATTACTTATTTCAAGAAAGAATTCATCAAATTCTATAAAATCGCTTGTATATATTCTGTAGATGCAAATAAAGAAATAAGAGTCTTTTTGACATCTGATATACGTACTGCACTATTTAAATACAAAATCGTCCGTCAATTTATCGACTGGCGATGCAATCATCGATGATTGATGCCTTTCACGAAACAAGTCATTGCACTGTGGTCCCGCGTTGTAAAAGAAGCGGTCATAATTAGTAGACGTTGTGATATGGCAAGTATTTTGGCACTATGTGTAACACATAACGAGCCTTTTCTGCATCCGTCATAATTCGATAGCCAGAGGTCAAACAAGTGCATTCTAGTGAATGAACACGTGAGAACATTGCCTGAAATAAATAATAAAGGATATAATTACAATTATTGCATTTTAGCCTTTTTGTGGACACAGTCTACAGGTGCCCTACGACGGTGTAGAAATCATATAGGATTGAAGATGAAGGTCTGCTACCAGTCTCAGAATTAGCAAGAATAGTTTCTGCGGCATATATAATTCTAGGAACAAGTTATTCTCTATTTTCAAACCAAATTTATCAGGTTTCCCCATAAAAAGTAACCGGAGCGGTTTAAGTTCGGTGACGTTGCTGGTCAAATTGGTTGAACTTCTTCCAATTCGCTGTTTCATATAATTTTGATTGGGAAAATCTGTTATTTGTGTACCAAAGCGCTGTATCCATATTGGTCGTCTTACATTAAAAGAAACGTCATCCAGTAATGTTTGAAGATCATTTTCCAAGAAACGTAAATAACGAACTGCCACGAGACATTTTTCAATTATAAATGGCCCAATGAAACAGCCATCAATAATACCACACCAAACATTCACCGAAAATCTATCTAGAAAATGAAATTCCGTAATTTGCCATCGATTTTCAAGTGCCCAACAATGTGAACTTCAAATTCTTATAGCTATAGTTAACAATAGTGTTTTGGGCATATATTCATTAGAATTTTGAACTTTAAATTGCTTCAGTAACACATCCTCAAGTTGTGGCAAATCATGGGACACCCGGTATATCCACATCGAAGGCTTTATATGTCCTGCAATGTGAAGTTTACCAGTTTTGGTTGCGCAGTAAAAAAGATGTAAGCTCTTGCAATTATTATTGTTATTTTTCTTATGTAAAGTATATATAATATGGGACGTCTGAAGTTTTGAGTAGGAAATATAAAAATATAAACGTAATAAAATGGTCCACATTTTTCGTATGACGATTAAAGACACTGAAATAGACCGGAAAGTCTGGTTTTTGCAGAAAAATAATTCCTACGAACGTTACTGAAATATGTATATATAGAAAGGTCAAGGAGTACACGGAAAAAATATTAGGCTTCGTTAAAAAAAATCTATACCTTCATTGCCACAACGCCGATTTAAAAGACCCGTTTTTACGTCATACTTAAATATAAAATTCAGGTCATTCAAAAACGTAAATAAAAAAAAAATTAATTTAATATCTCGTAAATTACGTACCCGCTTGAAGAGATTAATAAATACGTAACGCACTCGTAAATCTTCAAACGCTTTCTGTCTCCATTCCATGTGTTGATTGCCGTCCGTCTATATTAAGTCCATACAACGAAATCTGTTATTCATATGGTGTTTTTAATTACTCGCAAAACCGACTTAAAATAAACGAAGACGTGCGAATTGAACCGTAATAACTCTCTTCGAAATACCAATTATCTGATGAGGAAGCAAAAAGTGAGAACTTCCTGACTAATTAAATTCCCACGTGGAAGGAATTTTCTATGGTAACTTCGAAATTCATAATAAAAACAAGTAAAATTTTTCGAGAATTGGCATTTAAACTTCGCGAATATACACAGAGAGTAAAGTAAACCTCCGATGCGTTCGTGTGCCTAAGCAATTATTTTCGAAGGTGATTAAACGAAGAAACCATATTAGTTGTAAAATTATGGTATTTTTCCGCCGAAACGAGTACATTTATTCCTTAATTAATAACAGAAGAAGATTAACAATATTATAAACTAGTAAATTTAATTTAATGTTTAATTATTTCAACATTGGCACCTAATAATAATCAGTTTGGCCGTCTAAATCACAAAATTTCAGCATATTGTTCAATGCCTACGTAGATCATGTATGTCTGTATGTATGTATGTATAGATCAGCTTCTATAAATTCTCATATACAACTTTGATTATTTTATTTTATTTTTTTTTAATTTTAGACGCGTAGAGTTTAAGAAAGACGTAATGGACATTCAACTTTAATATCTTTTTATATCTTTTCGATAGACGTAATCAGTATGTTATGTTACTTACGAGGTATTTTTCGGGAAAAAAATAATCAACTTTCGATTCCCATACATGCACGTATGTATATTCTTTGAAACCTTAAAAATATGCACACAAAATTAGCTAAGATTTAGGTTTAGAGTTCTTATTGAATTAATGATGACTCGGAAGTTTCGATTTAACTACGTCCTGATTTAGATTTTTCTTCGACATTCGAATAAAAATCCTTGTACAAAGGGTACTAGGAAAGCTTTGCAGTACAGCTTTGTTTATTTAATTTTTTCAAAGTAATTTCCTCTGCTCTCAATACACCTCTCAATCCTCCGAAACCAATCTTGAAACCAGTTCTGTCAAGTTTCGAGAGTAAAGCATACTCGTTATCCCAAGCCCGTAGAAGGTCCTCATCACTGGAAAACCGCCTCCCTTTTAGCTTCGTTTTCACTTGCGGGAACAGTGCAAAGTCGCAGGGAGCAAGATCTGGACTGTAGGGAGGGTGCTTGAGAAGTTTAAATCCTGTCGTGGTCAAATATTCGGCGCAGGCTTTGGCGCAGTGAGCTGGAGCATTATTGTGATGGAGGAACCAGGTGTCCATTCTTGACTTTGGCCGCGGTTCTTCATAGATCCAATGACTTTATGCAGGCACTGTTCAGTATACCACTTAGCTGTGACTGTCTTCTGTGTATCCAAAACGACGCGTTCCACAATTCCATTCGATTTGAAAAATCCAGCTATCATTTTCTTCTTTATAGATCGGAATTTTCTGACAACGGGTGTGTCCTCATCATCAAAGACCCAAACTTTGTTTTAAGCTTTGGTCGGCATATCGTAATAGTACAGCCAAGTCTCGTCACCTGTCACGATGTTGTTCACATACCGAGATTTGTTAAACTTTTTTTAGCATCTCCCGGCACCAAGTCATACGTCGTGTCATCTGCTCTTCAATCAGTCGATGCGGCACCCAGAGAGAACAAAGTTTCTTCACGCGCAAATGATCATGCAGAATCGAACGAATTGCTGGTGTATTTAGGCCTGAAGTACCCTCTATCTGTTGGTAGGTCACTCGCCTGTCCTCGCCAAGCATTTTCCTCACAGCAGTAACGTTTTCCTCCGTAATCGACGTTCGTAGCCTTCCCGGCCTCTCAGCATCCTCCACAGTTATATTTCCCTTTGGAATTCTCTATACCACCTGAATATCGTTGTGCGATATGGAGATACATCACCTAGTACAAGAGTCATTTCTTCGAGGCACTGGTTTATGTTTAAACCACGCACGAAATTGTAACGCAAAACTGTCCTTATCTCATTTCGTGACCACGATGCCATCGCAAGCACTTTACACTCTCACTGCTAATGAATAACTGAGACCATCGACATGGCGCGGCGGCTACTATGCACGTATGAACATGTCTCAACATGCAGCAACAAGCAGCTTCCTACGAGTCATTGTTGTGTCATATTGCAAAACTTTCCTAGTACCCTTTGTACATCGTTTGCTCTATAAAGACTAGTTTCTCTCGTTTGATACTTTTTGTACTTTACTCTGTATCACGAACAGGTAGACTAATCACGACCAAACCACGTGAATATTTTTGACATTATAAAATATCAGTTACGAAACTCACAGACATATAAATTTGTCATACTTTCACTATTGTTGTCATTATAACAACTTTTTTGAGGTTAATTTTTTCCGGTTTATTTTATATTAAATGTTGAAAATGAATACAGATTATTTTGAATTTTGTTAATAAAATGTACATTAAATTATTTTTTTTCAATTCCATATATAAAACGAGTTACTAAATTAATTCTTTGAAATTAAAAAAAAAAGATTTCCGCTCTCTTAATGGTGATTCTGCTAGTCTTACGATTATACATTACAATGTATGTTGTCTAAAATTACAAGAAATTATCCTTCTATGAAGTTAAGGTGTTTTACGTTATTTCTCACCAACACTTTCAAATGTCTTGAGACAGTTTCAAAATATGAACGCTAGTAATAATCAAATAAGAATAAATGAACTACTAAAACAACTAAAATATAACCTCAAACTTAATCTGGTACGTAGTCTTCCGCGGTCGTGGTCCATACTATCTGCTTCTGAGCTTCCGGGCTGGGAGTCCCATACGAGTGGGTACGAAACGTCGGCAGTTATACAAGAGACCCGGTTCCAGCCCGGAAACCCAGAAGCAGATAGTAACCTCAAACTTGTTCACAACAAACTCAGCTGCAACACATGTAATGTTTGTGTGGTAACTTCGCAATGTTTATTTGTGTTTAACCAATCAGAAAACGACCACATGCTGATAACGCATGCTTATTAGTCTTTTCGTTGTACAGACTATAGTAAAGTAATGATTACGTTCGTGTTTTCAATATGATCTAGAGATCAAGCGTCGAAACTCTAAATGGAAGCATCCATGCGAAGAAAGACCGAAAAAAAGCTGTTTGGAAAAGTCAAAGGTGAAGGCAATGTTAATTTGTTTTTATGATTCGAAAGACATAGTGCACAAATAGTTTGTACCAACTAGTCAAACAGTCAATGCTGTACGCTTGTTGTTATCAAGCGTCTTTTGACGCGTATTCGTCGCGTGCGTCTTCAATAACGTGAAAATAGTAGCTGGCGTTTGTTACATGATAATGCACCATCTTATGGCTCGACGATTATCACTGATTTTTTAACTACAGATGGTATTTTAGCCATCAACCAGTCACCTATTCACCGGATTTAGCCGCCTGTGATTTCTATCTATTCTCCAAACTACATTTGCTGATGAAAGGACAGCGTTATGCCGACGTCGAAGCCATTAAAAAGGTGTCGACAACGATCTTGAAAGACATCTCTAAAGATGAACTTTAAAATTCATTCGACATGTTAATTGACCGTGCAAAATATTGCATTGAAGTCGAAGGCAACTACTTTAAATAAAATAGAAAGCTTCTGTTTTTATGTTAAAAAAGTTCGCTTTTCGCTACCTCAGACTGTGTAATTTGCTTGAAGAAAGATATTTTCATATACGCAGATTTTTGTACTGAAATATTTATTTTAATAAGCATTAAAATGACGAGCAAAGGACATATAAAGGCTGCGCATATTATTACACATAAAATTTGATGAAATAAGACCATTTTTATGTACGCGCATCTGTATGTAAAGCGAATGGGTATATTATATTGGAAGAGTAATGACAATCACCCGGAATCAACAGAAAGGTATACATTAACCCACTTTACGAAGTGATTTTATATAATTTCATGTAATTTCAGATACTTGCCTTCATTCTGTCGATCAGTTACATGCATAATATTTAAATAAATCGCAATCTATAATATTCGTTCTGTAGATATCGATCGGTAATTACTGCATTTATTTTAGCGTGTCAGCTTCTCACTGTGCACTTAAATCGCGAAAGATTTACATAAATTGAAGAAGAAATACGTGGAGAAACTGAAGTTTTACAAGAAGTAAATGGTAAGCGAAAATGTATGTTCATATCTAATACTTTTCCTCCCACATAGAATCGTAGATTTCGTCTCTATTAAAGAAACGAAACTTGGCGACTTATTTCAAGTTTTCAATCTGTTAATATATGCGTTTTGATTGGATGTATCGAGGACTTTTATTATTATTACTATTACTATATCTTCTATAAAAATTAAATCTACACCACCGGCCGTAATTTAGGAATCACATGCTATCGATAGAATCGCTGTCTTTATACCTGAGTTTCGGTAGGGACAATTGAAATAACAGACGTGCGTGGGTTTCTGGGAAGTTGACCAATAATATCCGGATCATTATGTAAATTATACAATCATATTAGTGTAAAATATTATGATTTCCTTATTATATATATATATGTATATATATATAAAGTATTAATACTTTTCCCGCAAATATTTATTTTAAAGGGTTTTTATTTATATTACAAGATTATAATGGTTCTTAGAAACAATTTATGGGAATTTGTGGTACCACACAGAATGATGCAACTTAAGAAAAACTTAGTCTAGAATCTGTCCGAGAAAGTTGTAATACGAGTATTCGCGTACAAACATATAAAATGCCAAAGAGAAAGGAATTGAGTGCAGAAGTACGTAGTGTTATAATAACATTACACAAAGAACAATTGTCATTGCGGACAAAAGCGCAAAAATTAAAATTAACATAATATGCAGTGCAAGGTACAGTGAAAAGGTACATAACAACGGCTGCAATGCAACCAAAGAAACGTGTCGAAAGACCAAGAATGACCACTAAACAAGAAGATTTGCCGCTGGAATAGTTATCTAAATGGAATAGACGGTTAACAGCTCCACAGTTTCGTGCAGAATTATATAAAAATCGTGAAAGTCCGGTGTCGCTGATTACTGTAATAAGACGTTTATCAAAGGCTTGACTAAAAGGGCGATTTGCTGTTCGTAAACTATTGCTACGATCACAAAATTGTAAAAAACGATTACAATGGGCCAAGGAGCACGAACATTGGGATGTGGAAATGTGGAAGCGGGTTCTGTGGATGGACGAATCCAAGTTCCAGGTGTTTGGGAGTAATCGGCGTGTTTTTGTTGGCAGACGAGTTGACAAAAGGACGATACCAAAATGTGTTGTCCCAATACGTTGGAGGTTCAGTTTTTGTTTGGGGAATATTTTCTTTTAATGGTGTTGGAGATTTGCGTAGAATTTATGGAATGTTAAGCAAAGGACATTTGAAAATTTTAAAGGAACAAGCAATTCCGTCTGGAATTAAATTGATAGGAGAAGGTTTTTATTTCCAACAAGATAATGATTCCAAACATAGTGCTATACTTTGTAAGGACTATGTGAAACAAAAAGAAGAAGAAGGACTTCTTGTAAATATGGTTTGGCCCGCACAATCGCCCGATATGAATCCTATCTATTTGCCGTGGGATGAGCTAGAGAGAAAAGTTAGAGAACACTGTCCAAAATCGCAGTAACAGCTGTGAGAACACCTTACAAATGCTTGGAACAATATTTTAATGGAAACCCTTCAAAAACTGCGTTGAGACTACCCAAAATTTGTAAAGAAGTTATTAAGTGTAAAGGTGGATATTTTGACGAAAGTCGCTTAAAATAAAAAGTGACAATTTTTCTTCATATAATTAATGATTTATTTTGTTTTATAAGGATATATATTTTATTTTTATAGTAATTACATTTCTATTTGTACATATTTTGTTTTACAAAAAGTGTACCATTTTTTTGTATTTTACTTATAGTGGTCCCTGGTAGTATAGTAGTATAATAGTATACTCCATGCTATTATTTTTATTAGTTTTCTTTTACTCTTTATGCACTCGCTTTTAATTTAAAAAAAAAACAAAAACAGGAATTTTGGATAATACACTAGTAACTATACTGGCCAACAAAAATTTCGAAAACTGACAAAATTGAACAGCAAATACAAAGTTAATCGCTGAAGGTTGATATATAACCCCTTGCCACATTAATTTTAGTATTCTGTATACGCATTTCGACAACTAAGTTGTCATCATCAGCAGATAATTAAAAAGGGTCGCACCTGGTAAACTACGACGAAAAATACCCGTACGAAAACAAACTCCGTACGCGATCCGTACCGTTGAGAACCAAAATGTACACTGGTGGTTCTCAACGGTACGGATCGCGTACGGAGTTTGTTTTCGTACGGGTATTTTTCGCCGTAGTTTACCAGGTGCGACACTTTTTAATTATCTGCTGATGATGACAACTTAGTTGTTGAAATACGTATACAGAATACGAAAATTAATGTGCCAAGGGGTTATATATCAACCTTCAGTGATCAAGTGAATCAACCACAGGCTCCATCAAAATTACCTACCAGCAAATACAAAATACAAATTATTCGAAAAGCTGTGGTATTGGAGTATCTTCCATAAACCCAAAAAGATTTTGATTAATTCAATTCACAGTGTTTCATAAAAATTTACTTGCGATATAGTGTTTTTTGACTTTCTTGTTCACGTTCCGTATCTAAGCTTGTCGATTTTCGTCTTCTGTTAATACAGGTAGTGGTTCATTGGGCAATTTATTAGTTTCCTTCTCGTTTTTATCTTCCACTTACGACGACTTTTTGCTTTTGACGCATTTAAATTAGATTATTTCAAATTAACAGTATTAATTCATAGAAGTTTGGGATTAAATCGGCCGTTATAAATAATAGTGTTCAAAGATTATAGCAGCGTTGATGGTTTCATCAATCAATACAGTAATTAGAATCCTTGGACCGCCTCGTAAATTACAGTTTCACCGACCATCTTTAGGCTATCCAAAATAAGATCATATTGAAGACGTTCTTTCGAAAGCGGACATAAAATTTAATCGTAATATTTTGCTCTTTCGTTTCACCCATAATTTGTGACAATTGTCATTTTATAAAATGAAAGCCTACTTAAACAATATTTTTTGCTATTTACCGTTTTGCAACTCGTAGCATAGCAACGTAATAAATTCACTGTTGAAAGACTCGTAAATCGACGATTTGCGATTCTCCAAGATTAAATGACTTCTGATTTATATCAGTTATGACCCACTAATTATGTGAAACTTAATAATTATGTTTCGCTTTCGTTTGTGAATTGATAATTAATGTTTTATATGCAAACGAGAAGAATTTAAAAACAATTTTCTGCTTGTTAACCTAAAAAAGCTTTATGTTGTCAAATGAACTAATGAGCGTATTCAACTACCAGAATAATTACTTACTCAGTGTGCATGGATACAATATCAGTATGTGAACTTCTTTTAATTTAGAATGGTAATAATAATAGCGCATATGATAAATAAATAAATAAAAAAATAGAAAAGAATATACATGGGTTGCTTTAAAAGTTTTGCGGTTCAACTACTTCCCGTCAGGTGGCGCTGTCGGAAATATTTTTGTTGTATTCTCTGAGATTTTGTAGTCCGAGTAGTATTTACAGATTGCTAGAATGTGCTGTTGTCTCTTTTTAGTAATATTTTAAATAAGTGAGATTAAGCGGTTGTATGCCGATGAAGCACTATCCTTGGCGACAAGCAGTACAACGAGCTCCAGCGTCGTCGACGTGTTTCGTTCAAAGACGAGTATCGTCAGGGACGGCCTGCCACTGCAGTCACTCCAGAAAACATCAACGCTGGACAACGTAATAAAGACAGACAACCACAGCATATATAGAGATATTCAGGCATTACTGGGCATAGGTATGACCCAAATCAGAACTATCCCGCATGATCATCTTACCGTCAGAAGCTTTGCGCTCGTTGGATACCACATAATTTAACGGAAGCTTATAAAAAGTGGGCATGAATTGGTGCAAAAAATGCTTCAAAAATTCGCCGAGGTCGAGCGAAACCAGTGCACGGCATCGTTACAAGTGAATAAAGTTGGATTTACTGTTACGAGTCAGAGAGCAAGAGACAATCGGCTCAATGGCTCTTCAAAAACGAGGTGAAACTCTCAGAAGTGAGACGCGGACGAAGCTCTGGCAAGAAAATGGTGGCTTCTTTTTTAAACGAACCAATCATCTTACTACTATGCCGCTAGATGATCTTTGCGCAGACAATGCTGAATGGTATACGACCATATGTTTGCCAATTGTGTTCCGATAAGTACGCGAGAAACGACCAAGAGGACGAATCATTCTACATTAAGACAATATACCATCACATAACGCATCTCAAACATCAACGTTTTTACCCGCTTCACGAACGGAATTGATGACTCATCCGCCTTATAGTTTAGACCTGGCACCTCGTGACTTTTTATTTCCATACATAAAAGACAAAATTCATGGATTGAAATTTAATACACCGGAAACGACTGTGGAAGCCTACGAAAACTTTACCTGAGGTGACTGACGAACAATAGGCCTAATGTTTTGAGAAATGGTTCCATCGAATGCAGAAGTGCATAGATCATAAAGGCGAATATTTTGAAAAACAAAAAAAAACGGGTTAAAATAACTGACTTTTTCTGTATCATCGCAAAATTTTTAAGCCAACCCACGTATCTATTTCTTTTTCGTTCATATATCGGAGTTGATTTCTGAAATATTCAATGTTTTATACTCGCATTTCTCAACAATAAAGACTTTAATCAAAGTATAAAGTGAGAAATCGTTATTACAAAGAAAATATTTTGTTCTAGTTTAACTGCGTCATCCTTTTTTCAATTGCTAATTACACTTTTTGCGATCATGCGTTCCCATTATTGCATACACAATAAAAATTCACACATAACCGAATGTATATTTAAAATGCTTTTTAAACTTCGCCGTAAATTAGTTGCCGTGAATTTGCAGCTTTTAAATCTCGCTTTCTACAAGAAAGAAAAATAGAATTTTGCACAATTTAAGTCTGGATAATATTCTAACGTAAAATTATGGATAACTTGGATATCTGCTTATTTCTTTTAAAAAAAAGGAAGTAAATTTTGTTATTTTTAAGAAATAAAAAGTTTTTTATTAGAACAATTTTGGAATATTTATTTTACTTATATTGATAGTCCCTGACCATAATATTTTCGTCACCCGCAAATATAATGTTTTTCGTTGTATAAGAAAATAAAATAGTTTAACGAATAGTGTTTATTGTTATACAAAAGTAATGTTCTTAAAGAAATTACTAATATTTCGTAATTCCACTCTTTGCTCTTATTACTGCTAGTATCCTCTTCAGCATACCTTCCACGAAGACTTTTACCGACTCCTTAATCATGCGATCATTTTTGACACACATCTTGGATTGGCCTTCAATTCTCGAATGCTATTTTGAACAGATCGATTTCAATATGGTGGTCCACGCATTTTCAATAGCGTTTAGTCGGGAAAATTTCTCAGCCACGAGAGCCGCTAGCAGATTTACCAACTCCAGAAAGTTCGTCGCAGATTTGTCCCCTATGATAAGGGGCACTATCATGCACGAAGTTGTAAGGACCTTCCTTAGGGTTTAGCTTATCTGAATATGGGAGCAGAACGTCCTCCAACACGTGTTTGTATTGCCTTTGCTTTATTGTAATACATCTTCTAGTTATTGTTGACTCTTTTGCTCCATATTTTTCTAGTATGTATAAAAGTCTCTTAAAGATACACTTCAAAGGTCTCAAATACACAATATCTTTCTAGTGTGTACGTATATGTCAGTCTCTTAAATACATACACATCAAGGGTTTCTCATATTGAGCTCTTCTCTTTTGGATTCTTTTAATATCTAATTCCGAGTAGGTGAATGTTATGCCCCTAAGGTAAGAGGAACTATCATACATGAACGTATGAAACCTTCTTTATTTTTTCTAAATATGGGAGAAAAGAATTCTCCAATACGTGTTTGTATTGTGTTTGCTTTATTGTGTCTTCGTAGTAATACATTTTCAAATTATTGTTGATTTCTTTGCTTAATATATTTCTGATATGATACATACACTTCAAAGGTGTCTCATACTGCGCTTTCTTTTTGGATTCCTGAAATATCTGATTCCGAGTTTGTGAGTATTATGTCTTCTTTTCCGAATAAGTATATATGTATCTGGTGATGATTTGATTCCTAGTTGTCTGATTAAAAATGCTCGAAAAATTCTTGCAGCCTCTTTGCCGAAAACCTCTAATGTTTTACATCTATGCGTGCCCCAAATGCACTTTTTCAGGCACGAAACTCGTCATTTTCAAAGAGGTGTAAATCTAAAGGGTGTTTGAAATTTCGCGGTTTTTTAAAGAATAAATAAAACACATAATTTGCATTCACTTTCAAAAACATTTGATTGGTAATTGAAATATCAGTTACGACATTTATATGCGAAAAATAATGTCTGCCAAATGGCCTCCTCTTGCAGCTCCACAGACGTCCACTCTTTTGTTAAAATTTTCAATGACATTTTGACATAATTGAGGCTCTATCTCATCAATGACACGAATAATTTCATCTTTCAAAGCAGGAATTGATTGTGGATTGCTTTTATAAACTTTTCACACAATCCCAAAGAAAATAGTCTAACGGTGTTAAATCACATGTTCTTGTGGGAAAATTAACATCACCGTTTCTTGAGATTACACGTCCATGAAATTTTTCTCTCAATAAATCAATTGATTCGTGTGCCAAGTGAGGTGTAGCGCCATCCTGTTGAAACCACATATCCTCTAGATCAATATTCACTAATTCAGACCACAAAAATTCGGTTATCATCTGACGATATCGATCACCATTGACAGTTACAGCTTCACCAGCAGCATTATCAAAGAAGTAAGGTCCAATTACACCACCTGGCCATAATACACACCAAACAGTAACTCGTTTAGGATGCATAGGTTTCTCATGAATAATTCGTGGATTTTCCTCACCTCAGATGTGACAATTTTGTTTAATAATATAGCCACCAAGTTCAAAATGTGCCTCATCGGAAAACATTATTTTTTGAGAAAAATCGGCTGATTGTTCATTGGTGAAATTGACAAATGAACGACGTTTTTAATGATCTAATGGCTTCAGTTTCCATGTTATTTGAACCTTATATGCCTTCAGAGCTAAATCCTTGTGTAAAATACGCCATGTTGTTGATCCACTAAGCCCAAGTTGTTGTGAACGTTGTCTAATGGACATTTCAGTATCCTCGGCAACACTTTCACGAACCAAACCAATATTTTCTTCTGAACGACCACTACGACTGTATTTTTCATTTTTTTGATCAATCACGGAATCGGTCTCAATCAATAGTGCTTTCACATGGACGATTATGTAAACCATAAAATTCACGTAATTTTCTAAAAACTCTTTTCACAGAACGCTGATTTTCATAAAATAATTCAACAATTTGAACGCGTTCTTGTACCGTGTACGAAGCCATTTTTATAAATGTCATACATCACACTTCTTAAATGCCCACATACCCAGACAAATTCAGTGCGCCATCTATATTTCATTTATTCTTCTATTTGAAACACTCTTTATAACAGTGTTACGTTAGCAAAATATAATGTGTATGCCTTTGAAGCTTGATGTCAGTAGAATAAAATGGCATATGTGTCAAATCATAACATTACATACCTAAACCTAGCGACATCTGTTAGAAAAATCGGTAATAACTTTACAGTACATCCGGTAAATAGTGTGAAATAAATTAGTGTGTACTTAACGGTTAGTGGGGAAAGTTGCGCGGAATTATTCTGTGCGAGTTTTGTTGCGGATCCAGATGCGTCAGTCTGATTAATTATCTGCTGATTAGGGCAACTAAGTTGCCGAAATACGTATTTAGAATACGAATATTGTAGTAAGGGTTTTATTTTACTCGTTTTGATTCAAGATAAAAGAACTTTTCTTTAGTTTAATCTAACATTTTCTCTACAAGAATAAAATGAACATCGTTCAGTAAAACGTTTATTTTTTGTAGGTTAAAACACCGTTTTAGAAAATATATAATCAAATATTGTATTTCTAAACTATTCAAACACATTAAGCTTCTATATAAACTGAAAATACGTTAGAATTAAACAAGCGTTGAAAGTTATACTCAATAATGAAGGTGTTGGAAACCTTTTGTAGTTTCGAATACGCATAAAATTGAAAGGAAAGAAGTCCGTAAATTGGCCGATAATCCTTTGTTTAATTTACGCGGTATTTCGATTGTTTCTCATCACCTTTTATCGAATGCCGAATTCAAAGGTGTAAAGTTGTCGAGTGTTAACGTCTTTTTCCTCCCCCATGATGGTTGGATGGTCCAACTATATAAGCTTGTGTGTATGTACAACATACATATACGTATATATGTGTGTATGTATATGTTTGAGAGTGAGTCAAGGAGAAGTCAAGGACCAATAAACCGCCCAGCTCTTGTTACAAACTACATACCACGACGTATGTAACGTAATGGTAAAGAATCTTTACAAGAGGAACGGTGAACGAGCAGCATTGAAATCACCGGCTGGGAAATGATCTCCAAGCCGGGCATGCTGGGCCATGAATAGAAAGTCGTTAGTCCGTATTACATGTGTACGATCAGTGGACCGAATAAATAAAAAATTGAAGAAATAAGAAGCTTGATTGAAGGTACATATGTATAATATGGATTAACTTTCAACGCTAATGATGTACGCATTGTCTGAATACGACAAAACCACTATCTATTTCTAGAAATCGAACCAATATTATATATTTAGCATTTATTATGCGGTGTTAAAAATATTTTCTTGTTAGTCATATTTTAAATAATAATAATAATAATAATAACATTTATTACGTTCCATAATGTCAAAGAACATATTGGGTTGGCAACTAAGTACTTTCGGTTTTTACTGATAGAGAGCGTTGCTTTATTTTTTGTATAACGTATGTTAGTGCTGTACTTTACCGTTTGTCGCGTGATACTAGTCACATTGACGTAACTTCAGAAGCAAGTAGTGCGTGATTTTTATTAAAGCTATTAGTTGTGGGTTAATTTTAAATGGAGTGCAGAAACGAACATTTTCGACATATTTTACTATTTTATTTCCGCAAAGGAAAGAAAGCTGCTGCGGCTCACAAAAAGATATGTGAAGTTTATGGTGCTAATTGCTTAACAGAGCGCACGTGTCAGAATTGGTACAAAAAATTCCGTTCTAGAGATTTTTCCCTCAAAGATGAGCAACGTTCTGGTCGGCCTACTGAAGTTGATGATGACCAAATCAAAGTCATAATTGAAAAGGATCGTCATATAACTGTTCGAGAGGTTGCGGAGAGGCTACATGTATCGCACACAACAATTGAAAAACATTTAAAATGTCTTGGGCTAGTTAAGAAGCTTGATATTTGGGTACCTCACGAATTGAAAGAAATTCATTTAACACAAAGAATCAATTTTTGCGGTATGCACCTTAGACGAAATGAAACCGACCCTTTCTTACAAAAAATCATCACTGGTGATGAAAAATGGGTCCTGTACAGTAACATAGTTCGAAAACGATCATGCAGCAAGGTGTTGTGCTTTTTGAGCCCTGATCTAGCACCATCTGATTACCATTTATTTCGAAGTTTGCAGAATTCTTTGAATGGTAAAACTTTCACAAATGACGATGACCTTCACTCGCACCTGGTTCAGTTTTTTGCTGATAGGGACCAGAAATTTTATGAGCGCGGAATCATGCAGCTGATAGAAAGATGGCAAAAGGTCATTGAGCAAAAATATATAATTGATTAAAAACTATTCTTTGTTTAAAAAAAAAGTGTTTTATTTTATACTACAAAACCGAAAGTACTTAGTTGCCAACCCAATAGAATACATATGTCATAAGTATAAAATATATAACAACGAAAAAACAATCATAAATTAAAATATATAGTAAGTATATATACATGTATATGCGTGCAGTTGACCTATGCTATATGCCAATGTCTGTAATTGTTTTAACGAAATCTTCCACACTGTAGAACTCTTGCTCTATTAGCCAAAACTTAAAAATAATTTTAAACCGGGCCAACGGCAAGCTCTTGATCCGAAGCGATATGTGGTTGTATATTTTTACGCGATGATGAACAACATTTTTTTGTATTTTTGTAAAATACATTCGTGGGGGCACAAGATGCATTTACGAAAGTTTCGCGTAGCATGTGCGTGATTCGTTTCGTACTTTTAAAAAAAATTCATTATCGTTTATATTCACATGCAGCGCCCCTGAAGTATATAAATTGAGGGCATTGTTAGTACTTTGGCAGATCGAAACGCAGCCACACAACTCTCGGTTGGTTTCATGCCATAAATTGCTCTAATACATGACTTTTGGAGGATAAATATCCTCCGCCAGTCGATGGAATTGCCCCAGAACACCACATCATACTGGAGCCTTGAATGTACATAGGCGAAGTAAGAAAGCAATCCCGCCTCCACACCAACGTTACGAGAAATAACACGTAAGCAGTAGCAGAACCGAGACAGGCCTCCAGATAGTTCGTTGATGTGAGGTCTCCAGGACAGCTCAGAGTCAACCCTAAGGCCAAGAAATGGCGCGTCATACTTAGAGGCAAGCACTTCATCACCCACCACCACATCTGTAGGTAAACTGTTACCAAAGGTCAGCAGATGGGTTTTGGATAGATTTAAGATAGATTAAAGAATTACTATTTGAAACAAACAACCTTAGGTATGAGAACAAAACTTGACAATAATACAATATCTATACACTGCTCAAAACAATTAGGGGATATTTGTAAAAATGGTAATGGAATAACTAAATAAAGAATGTAGCACCTCGCAAATATTTTTATATTTAACTACAACGTTTTTAAATAAGAAACCGAACGCATTGACACGTTTGAACTTGTTTGTGCACATTATAAAGGTACTAAGGTACTAGAGTAAATAAATATCATTAAGTGAATACACAATTATGAAACTTTATAAGAAGTTTTATTGATAAAATGACGAAAAATCTATTGTTAATTGTTGATCTCCACGAACGGCAATAAAGGTTTGACATCCCATCGGCATTGATTGACTTAGGATATCAAAAAATTCTTGTGGAATATTATTCCATTCCTCTATCAGAGCAATTTGAAGTTCCTGAATTGCACACGGTGACATATTTCTTGTTGCAACTGGTCTTTCTAAGGTATCACAAGCATGTTCGATAGGATTACAATTCAGGAGAATTTGCTGCCATTCTATTAGTTCCCAATTGTTCAGTCCAGTTGTTGACGATGTTTGTTTGATGTGGACGAGCATTGTCATTCGTTAAAATGAATCTTTTACCCATACGGCCGGCGTACGGAAGAACAATGGGTCTCGAAATTTCATCCAGATACCTCTGAGCAGTCAGGTTGCCATTCTGTATCACATAAAAGTCTGTATGACCTCCTGCGCTTATCCCAGCCCATACCATTACACTCCCATCTTTATATTGCGGTCTTTCTCGAACGGTTGTTTCCGAGGCTGTACGAAGACAACTTCGTTTTTCAACAAGACGGAGCACCCCGTCACTGGAGTCGTTAAGTGCGTGAATATCTGAATGAAACTATACCGAACCGTTGGATTGGTCGTCAAGGAGCTGGCGACTTAGCATGTCTCAGCTGGGTTCCACCGTCACCGGACTTGACACCCTGTGACTTCTTCCAGTGGGGTTTCGTTAAAGACACTGTTTATGTATCACCACTCCCACAGAACCTGGAAGAGTTGAAGAACCGGATCCGTACTGCCATAATATCAGTGACGGAGGACATGCTTGCCCGAGTATGGGAGGAATTTGAGTATCGTTGTGATATTGTTCGTGTCGCTGATGGAAGACATATTAAACATCTGTAATCTGAACTTGAGAGGTTCGTAAATATGTGTGTAAAGTTTCATATTCGTATATCTTAAAGTTTAATAAATATATGCATTCGAAGTACGTATATTCTTTTTGAAACATCCTGAATTTACACCTATCATGCTTAACAATCCATGCAAGAGGCATTTTCACGTCACTGACATGATGCAGGCTATCGAAAATGTTTGCACGTGTTCGCCCCCCATTGGTTCCTATCGCTAGTTACCAGGAGTATCGTTTAAACTTAATTATTATTATTACCTTATAGACGCTATTTTATTAAATTTAATTATATATTAATGTATTAAATAGTATGTTTTTCCTGTTTTGTAATGCTTTCTTAACAACTTAATATGGAACTGGAATGTAGTTAATTTATATTTCACATCAGGTTAACGTTTTTATCAATAAAATTATAATACAAACAAACGGTTTTATGGCAAGTATTCAGAAAAAAAATGTCGAATTTCCAAGTACAAATAAAAAACCTGTTACTGTATATTATAAACGCTTATAAAAATTTAAATTATATTTGGCACGCTGAATTGTTTAAGAAACGCTCATCCGGTTATTTGTTAATAAAATTCGAGTGCCATTCCATTCAAACACGAGAAAAAGGCAAGCGAACCACATGAGATCCATTAAATTAACGATACCATAACTTTTGTTTCTCTCGTGTTTTTTTTAAAGGTAAATTTATTTAAATAATGAGTCTGGTAAAAAGTATTATTGGATAAATAAAGAAGAACGTATTATACTGACCGATCATAAGTTACTTTCTATTTTTTTCTAAGTTTGTTGTAATAATTAATACAATAATGACCGGATTATTACGCTATTTTGTTCGTGTATTTACGACAACAAAATTCAAATGTTAAAAAAGCTTTTGTATTATTTGCCGACTCCGAACTCGTTTCTCCCTATCTCTTTCTCTCTCCGTTTTTTTTTTCTTCGGTCACGTCCGCTTACAATCCATTGTTTTATGCGATATTTGCCTGTTCGGTTTACAAAGCCGTAAAACCAATTCGTGTGGCTTCTTTTGCGCTTCATAGAAGATTATAATTCTCGTTGAACGAGGTGGTATCTTACGGGCGATAAGTAGCCTAAAAGATTATTGTTTTAACACCGAGCTAAAATATAAATCTTAGAAAATTGTGTAAATTTATAACCAAATAATGAATGTAATTTAGATGAATTTTATTGTTCAATTCATATTCTTTAACTGTTAGACAATTATGTAGAGTTATAATGTGAAGGTATATACCTGGGTTGTCTTTTAAGTTTTGTATGTAAAACTAGAATAAAATAACTTTTAAAGAATTCATTGTTTTCCGAAGTATTCTCCACAAAGATTAATGCACTTTTGCGTGCGTTCGAACTGTAGAAGCAGTTGTTCAACTCGTTTGTTGATACAGTCAAAATTGCGTTTTTGAAGGCATCGACGGTTTCTTCTGACGACTCGAACCTTCGACCACGCAGTCCGTTCTTGATTTTGGGAAAGGTAAAGAAATCGTTGGGAGTTTTGTTGCGTTAAAAATTCATTTGTCTTGCGTGCTGTGTGTGAACTTGCATTGTCTTGGTGGAGGATGATTCGTCGTTCGGGATTGGTTTTTTGAACCTCAGCGATGACTCGCGGCGAATACTCCAAACAAATGGTTGTATACCAATCAGTAGTAACAGTTCTTTGATCTTGTAGAGGAATTATTGCTACATGACCTGCTTTCGAGACAAATTTCGCTATCATTTGGAATAATATTTTGGAGATACTTCAAGAATGGATGACTTTTGTCGGCTTTTCTTCACCTTGAACACCCAAACAAATGACCAGCGTTTATTTCCCGGCTCGTATGAGCAAATCCAAGATTCATCACTGCTGACAATGTTGTAGACGTTTTTAGAGTTTCCGTTTAATTCCGTTCTTCGACTAACTTGTAAACTTTGACAGTTCGTTGTAGCGACGACACTATACGTATCGCACTGAAACTTTGAATTTAGGTTAACTAAAGATGGAGGTTAATTTGTACTACTGACATTTGATTAGTGGCACCCTCTATGTGCCACTATGCAAAACTTAAAAGACATCCCATGTATAAACGACGACGAGAGTGGTTGTCTTCAGTGCCTTGTTAAAAGTTTGGAGTATTCGCATACCAATTCTTTTGTTTTCGTTGGTCAGCACACCCTTTTACGTAGCGTTTTCAATATACAGATGCACAAAATGGATAATAGTCGTTTCAATATTTGTAGCATCATCTTCCAAAACTTTCTTCATGGAATCATGTTTGTCATGTATTAGAAAGTACACACTCGATAAAGAATATGTTTCAAGTTTGAAGACGCCACGTTGTTTAGTATTTGTTTGGCAGCCAGCAATAGCTCACAGGGGCCATGGATATCAAGGACTAAATGCGATTAATATATTACGATCTAATCAAAGCAATATCTTTCCATTCATCAGCTCCATTCATCATGTTCGGTGTATACGAGAGTGTCCCCATAAGTACCCGGCCTGACCTAGAGATGGCCGCAATTGTTCGAAAAATATCACTGTACTAGAAAGTACACAACCTATAAAACATATGTTTCAAGTTTGAAGACGCCACGTTGTTTAGTATTTATTTGGCAGCCATCAATAATGAACGTTTTCAGTGAATTTGTAAAAGCGGAAAAAATTGATCATCGTTACTTGATACAATACTTTCATTAGAAAGGCCTCAGCTCAACCTATATACAAGCCGGACTGGATTTTACTCTGGGTGAGTTTGCTCCTTCGTTTACAATAGTAAAATATTGGGTAGCAGAGTTTAAACGAGGCCGTACGAGCTGCCAAGACGATCATCGCAGTGGTCGACCAAATGAGGTGACGACTCCAGAAACGGTGAAGAAAATCCACAAAACGGTACTGAATGATCGTCGACTGAAAGTGCGCGAGCTAGCAGACATAGTAGGCATTTCAAAAAGTGCGGAACATCGCATATTATCTAAAAATTTGGACATGAGAAAGTTTCGTGCAAGATGAGTGCCGCGTTTGCTCACACTCGAGCAAAAACAGTGTACTGAGGATGTTTCAATTGGATGTTTAGCGAAGTTTCACAGCAACAAAGCAGAATTTTTGCGCTGTTTCATAACCATGGATGAAACATGATTCCATCACTTCACGCTCGGGACAAAAGAACAATCAAAACAATGGACTCAAAAGGGAGAACTGGTTCCAAAGAAGGCGAAGACCGTTTCATCTGCAGGCAAAGTCATGGCTGAGAGAAGAAATCAAGCAAAAATGGCCGCATTTGTCTAAGAAGAACGAGTTGTTTCATCAAGATAATTCACCAGCTCACAAACCCGTTATTGCAATGGCCAAAATTAATGAATTAAAGTTTGAATGGGGTACTTCTGGGACCACCCTTGTATAACATTACGCCTATTAATCTTCCCGAATGAGTTATATATTAAATTTCACTTCTTCAGAAAATTACACGCATATTATGCACAGTACGTAGGACATGTACACATACTCGTATAATTAGACAATGAAGTTGTAGTATTAAGTTTCGTAAACCTACGTACCTGTGCATAAAGTTTAAATTATACATTATAATTTTCATTTTACTACACGTGTTTCATAATAGCATGTTGATGATTTAAATGTACATACAAACATATCCGTATGTATACTACACGCAAACCTGTTTACATTTATCTTGTCGTATTCCGTAAAAGTGCATGAATAATGCATACGAATATATACACCTAAATGGTTAATTAATAAATTTTATAAAGCAACGTTTAAATAGTAAATTAATTAATCTCCTTAACTCGCTACACGTTTCTAGTTCTTCCAGTGCTGATATACACTACAGGCCATAAGTGAGGGATCAGTAGATGAAATTTGAAAAAAACATGCACGCTTAGTGAAACAAAACGTATATTTCTACAAAACTATATCTACGAGACAAATGAACAGTTTTCCTTATAAAATAAAATAATTTCAACATATTCTGTAGAATTTCTTGTCATATTCGACTTTTGTCGAAGTATCCACCTCTGCGCTTGATGATTTCCTTACAAATATTAGGCAACCGCGATACAAGTTTCTGGAGCGTATCCATTGGTAAATTATTCCACACCCTTGCAAGTTGCTTCCAAAGCTGTTTCTGCGATTGTGGACAGCTTTCTCTCACGTTTCTATCTAATTCATCCCACAGTAATTCGATAGGGTTGAGATCGGGTGATTGTGGTGGCCAAATCATATTTATCAGCACCCCTTCCTCCTCTTTTTGATTCACACAGTTTCCACAAAGTTGGGAAGTGTGTTTGGGATCATTATCTTGTTGTAGGTGAAAACCTTCACCAATTAACCTTAATCCAGACGGAATTGCATGTTCCTCCAAAATCTTCAGGTACCCCTCTTTTTTTAAAATGCCTTCAATGCGGTACAAATCTCCGACACCATCAAAGGAAAAGGATCCCCAAACAAGCACAGAACCTGCACCGTGTTTAACAGTTGGCACTACACATTCGGGTAACATCCTTTCACCCACTTGTTTTCGAACGAAAACTCGTCGATTACTACCAAACACTTGGAACTTTGACTCATCTGTCCATAACACCTGCTTCCACATTTCCATGTCCCAGTATTGATGGTCCTGGGCCCATTGTAACCGTTTTTTACGGTTTCAAGCTGCAATACGCCCATGTAGTCCCGCCTTTGTCAAACGTCGTTTTACAGTAGTCAGTGACACCGGCTTTCGACGGCCTTCATTCAGCTCTGCTCAAAACTGAGGAGCTGTGAGGCGCCTATCTCGTTTTGATAGTATTTTTAGGCGCAAATCCTCTTGTCTGGTAGTTACCCTTGGCCTTCCGCAACGTTTTATTGGTTGTAATGATCAACTTTGTGAATATCGTTTCACTGTTCCTTGTACCGCGTGATAAGATAAATTTAACTTTTGGGCTATTTGCCGTAGTGAAAATTTTTCACCATGTAGCGTTATTATAGAACTACGAGTTTCTGCGCTAAGTTCCTTTCTTTTCGGCATTTTTATAAGTTACTTTTACGTCTGTTCTCAAATACTCGTATTGCAACTTACTCGGACAAATGCTGCACGAAAACTAATTTTTAAATTGCTAAATAGTTTACTATGAATTTCTAATACCATTATAATAATATTGCGTTGTAAACCCTATTAAATTTATTGGGGTATATAAAATATTTCTATTAAATAGACGTCATAAAACTATTAAAAGGATTTACAATATTTTTTAGAAACAAATATATTTATCTAATTTATAATAATAATCCGAATAATCCTCAGAATTACATTTACAACTGTTATTTCAAATATTCTCACCAAAACAGGTAAAAATCTAAGGGATGTGTCTAAAATACAAGTGTTTTGTTATTTATGATAAGTGATCCCTCACGTATGGCCTGTAGTGTAAGTTCTCTTCTTTTACGCCGAAAATATGCTTCGAGCATAAATTTATTATCATGTTCTAATGATAAAACTATATTGCAAAGCTGCAGTATGCCTTAACCTAAAAATAAAAGTAAACAGGTTATCTTCTAATCAGTGGCGGCTGGTCAGGTGAGGCAGGTGAGGCAGTGCCTCACCATCTAAATCTTGGAATTATAACAAGAATAATATGTATACTTTTAAAATTCTTTATAAATTAATTATCATCTTTTATTCAAATTTATCTTATAAACAATAAGAAAATAGTTTTAAATAAACCGGCATTACAAGCAAAGTACAAATTTATCATTTCATTTTAATTCCGTGCGAATAACACCCTTCATGCTACTATGTATATCCCTACTAAACACGTATTTGAGGCCCGGCCACTCATTGCCTCTCATTGAAAATTTATAACGCACTACAGCAGTCAAAAAAATTCTCAATTTCTATGGAAATTACAGTAAAGTATTAGCTACATATTTAAGATAACAAAGATTCCAAAAAGTTAATAGATTTTTCTAACTTTATTGTGATTTTTGAATTTTTTAATAATATAGAAAGCATTAAAAGGATAAATTAAGTATTTATTTAATGATATAAAGATGTCTAAAGTTTTACATTCTTCTTGTACAGTTTCCTCCACGTATGTTTTAAGTTTTAACCAAGTAGATATTGTTTAGATATCAATGTATGTATGTATTATTTAGCCTGAAGCCAATTTGAACTGAGCCTCTCATCGAATCACAATCGCAATACCGAATCGAGGCTGACATTCTCGGCCCGAATCGCAAATTACAGCAGTTGGGGGAATAACAAAGTTAGGTTAAATATTTTAATATTTGTTTAGTGATATTTTCAGTGATTTAAAAATTGTGAATATGGATTTAGAAAATGTAAGAAATACACAAGACATTGTAGATTTTTTAATAAGAAATACCGTTGTTCTATCGGTAGAAGATCAATTATATGTCAAAATGTTTCCATGGTTTATCAAAATCTCACAATACACGGTAAGTCTAACAGAAATTTCAATAATAATAATAATAATTACGTTTTTTGCTTGATAAGTTTAGAGAATTTCGGGAGTGTGATACATATTTCAGTACTGTATACGAAAATTCGATGTCAGTCTATCATAAAAGACGTAGAATTGATCATTACGATACAAACAAAATTATAGAAAATTATTTTTCACACATTAGTCAATGAAATTAGATTTATTGATTTAGAAAAACTTCTTTTATTTATTGAAAGTAAATTTGAGAATATTCGTGATTTCCTCAGAGGCTCTTAAATAATTTGTTTGAACAATATAAATTTTTTGATCAAATTCAATTAAAAAATGAATTAGCTGTTATTTATAGTGACATGCAACTCCTTGGTAATTCTAAAACACCATGTGAAATGTTAAGATTTATGAACTTAGCCATCTGTATGTCAGAACTTTTTAAATTGCATATAGTAGCTTTAACTTCGTTTGAGCAATTTTTCCACATTGGACGTATAGAATCGTATGTTAGAAATACAATGATGATTAGTAACTGTGCACTATTTTTGGTTAAAACGATGACGAGGGATCGTAATGATGTAATTGATTATTTTGCTAACACAAAATCAAGGATACCTTTGCTATACAAGAAGTAAAATCTATTAAATGTAACACAGCAATGCCAATAAAGGAAATTCTCTGTATTTTAAAATATTTTCATTTTGCATGTAATTTTGAAATTTTGTTATTGGATTGTTGTGTTTATATATATACATATATATGTATATATTTGTTATATTATTAAATTTTATATTATAATAGGAATGTATTTATTTTTTATTTTTAAATCCTAGAAGATTGAGTTCTTATTTTCGATTAATGTTTTTAGAATTTGTTTGATTTTTTAGAATATTTATTTTCGTTTCACAAGGGTTTGCTTTGAAACTTCTTTTTCCCTTAAAAATCGAATGGGGCGCGATATAGAAAGTTCACGTCTGGCAGCCCTGTTTGTACTGGAAGCATATATATATATATAAATATATATAAACTGTTTATATGATAATATAGAGTATATTGTAAACAATTTTGAATATTTATTATTCTATCTGCCTCACCATGTCAAATAAACAGGTTATCTTCTAATTCACTGTTAGCGAAAAAATGTACTCACAAAATCGTAGCAGCTTGTTTAGATGAATTTGCGTTAAAAAAACAGGTTTTTCTTACTTCTAAAGCTATGAATAACGAGAATCTTATAAAACTTGCGAAATACATTGCACAAACGTCAATGCAATCATTTTTGGTGACTGGAAATTAGTTTTGATTACATTTGATTAAAAAATGGTGATGTCACCATCAATCATTCTGGATTGGTCTCTATAACATTTAAAGCAACGGTTATGAAAATTACTGTGGATAGTTCTGGTGTTTTGAATTTGATATGACTTGTTTAACATATTTAGAACTTATTGAACAGCTTGATCCCATGTATAATTCAGTATATGATAAATGTACCTCGAGTAATTTAAATTCCATAAATTTCACCAGTCCGTATACATTTACGAACAAGAAAACCTTCCTGTCAGGTAGTGCTACCGTTGGTTGTTTTTTAAGGACTCGCCTATCGATCTACGAAATCGACACTTACTCGCATTAACCTGATTCGAATCGAATTTATTCGATAAGTTTTATGAATTTCGTGGCCCCTTAGGCTCCTCCGCGATATATTACAATATATCTTATGCGCGCAAGCTCGATGATTGACAAATTAATGATAGTATATTTACTATCTGATACATTAAACAGCAAGCCATTTGTCATAATCAACTTGGAAGGAAA